>APFE030635407.1:5795-19982 GCA_000404065.3 Pinus taeda
CTTCTACCCTTCCCCACTAACCCCTCCCCTACATCACCCATACCCTCTCAAAGCCCTCTCCCCTCCTCCTTCCACTGAATAATCACTCGTACACTCTCCAAAGAGCTCCTCTCCTCTCTCGACCATGCTGAAAGAGTTGGCAGAAAAACCAAAAAATAAGTTAGAGATGAAACTGTGGCAAAGGAAATGGCTCTAGGCACACAACAACCTCTGGAGACTTTCATGGAAAAAAATAAGGATAAAATTGCCCACCCTAACAGAGGGAAAGGTCCCTCTACCCAAAACATCAAGTGAAAATGAATATAGTCTCTTGGAAAGTTAGAGAAATGGGAAGTATGCCAAAAATTAAATCAATGAAAGATTTAGTAACTTCAAAGAAACCAGATATCTTTTTGTTACAGGAGACAAAGACAAATGAAAAGGAAATGGAAACAATGCTACAAAAAACAAAAAATTATCACGGAACCTCAATTCAAGTGACCGAAGCCTCAGGAGGAATATGCACACTATGGAAAACCAAAAATTGGGAACTCATTCAACAAAAAAAAAAATTCACTAGATAAAAAAAGACTTGGAAAACAAAAAAACAAAAGAGAAATATGGTATTATAAATATATATGCCCCAAACCATTGCATGGATAAGGAAGTATGTTGGTCCACCTTAAAAGACTATCTTATGCAGGACCAAAACAGAGACATAATCATAGGAGGAGATCTCAATCTGGTTTTGAGCACAGAGGAGAAATTCGAGGGAATATACAATGTTGATCCATATATGGAAATGTTAGAAGCTATCATGGAAGCATGCAAATTAATGGGCATGCCTCCTAGTAATCGAAAGTATACATGGAGCAACAAAAGAATTGGAAAAAATAACATAAAAGGTTGGATAAATTTATAATTCAAGACAAAGTTGCCAATGCATTCAGCGAGATAAAATCCAAATTCATCCATAATATAGCATCAGATCACAAACCAATGGATCTCACCCTTGGGAAATTGGAAAATATTGACCCAGTTCCTTTCATATTCAGCTCCACTTGGAACGATAGTGAAGAAGTTAAAAACATTATTGTTGAAGTATGGAAAAAATTAAGTACTGGCTCTCCCGGCTATTTGATAGGGTCAACTTGGGTTTTCTTGTTGTTTTTATACAGAGATTTGGTTTCTCAAAAAAGGCAATATATATAGTAAAATCATGTGTTGTGGGTCCCTGTATTGCACCTTCAGTCAATGGAAGACCAAGTGAATATTTTCAGAGCTCAAGGGGGCTTCGCCAAGGATGTCCTCTCTCTCCTTTCTTATATATAATAATGGCAGACTCTCTGAGTAGAAGTCATTAGAAATGCAGACAAGATAGGACTATTACAGGACTCTCAATCTCTCCTGAAGCTAAAAGCATAAACCACTCCTAATTTGTAGATGACACCTTGGTCATGGGAGGGGCCTCTTGCATCATGGAAAGAAGAACCAAAAAGGAATTATGCATTTTTTTGGAAGCCTCTCGAGGACTACCAAATAATCAGAAATGAAGAATCTGTGGATGGAACACACCCTCTCGCACTCTTCAATAAATATTAGAAATTCTGGAAATCCCATTTCAAGAAAAATGAAGCCATTTCCAATATCTTGGATTCCCTATTTCAAAAGAAAATTTGAAGACCAAAATATGGAATAAGTACATTGAGAAAATGAAGCAAAAAGTGTAGAATTGGGGTATGATTTGGCTCAATATGACAGGTAGGGTGTTACTAATAAAGGCCCTACTCACAGCTCTCCCAATTTACCAGTACGCAACAACTCTAGCCCCAGAAAGTATACACAAACAAATTGAGCTAGTAATCAGGGGGTTCTTATGGCAAGGAGCTAAGGTGGAGACAAAGAAGCATCTCCTTGTAAAATGGGATGAAGTAACTCTGTTGTATGAGAAAGGTGGGTTGGAAATAAGACTCCCAGGGATAATGAACTTGGCTCTAGGAGCGAAAATAACATGGAGATTTATAACAGGAGAGAGCAGCTAATGGAAGCAAATCATGGAAGCAAAATACATGAACCATAATAAAACCCTCTTATTAAGAAAAGTTTATCCAATCAAGCCCTGCTCCCAGCTCTAGAATCTGATTAAAAAAATTGTTTCCCTCATCAAAGAAAACTCTTCTAAGATACCTGGAAATGGTAAACTCATAAAAATATGGAAGGATAGAATAAAGGGAATTTAGTTATATCCTTCCAAGAAAGTCTTCAGGATTTGAGAAGATGGATGAAATCAAAAGGAGTCATTACTCTGGATGACATATCTCTTTGGAGAGAAAGAGAATGGGAAGATTGGTGGATTCTCAACCTCCCTCTTGGCCTTGTCTCTCGATGGAAGTCCCTAATCACACATGTTAAGGGGGCCGCTCCGCTAAGTCTAGACTCAAAATATTCTCTTCGATGGGATCTTGATGGAGGGGATTGCTCAATCAAATTTGGATATGCTATTTTACATCATCTTGGAAATCAAGACTAGGACTACTGGAGGGAAGCATGGAAAACTGAAACATTGCCAAAAATCAAAGTTTTCATCTGTACGTTGCTCAAAGATAAAATACTGACCCCTAATAATCTTAAAAAGAAAGGATATGAAGGCCCATCTCGTTGTGCAATGTGTCAAGGAAGTGAAGAAAATATTCATCATCTTTTTGTGGGATGCCCCTTTGTTAGGGCCTGCTGGAAAGGGCTTGTTAGCCCCTTGGAGGTTGGTATCCTTCATTCGATGCCTTTGCATAAACTTTTATCAACCTAGGGGGGGGGATATCCATATTCCTCATTTATGTGTTGGCAAATCTGGTTAGCAAGAAACCAAAGGATCTTTAAAGATCACATCCCAAATTCCAAAACAGTCCTAGCCAAAACTTGGAGCGTGTCATCATAATTCATCAACTCTAAAGGAGTTAAAGCAATAGATGTCAAACACATGCAGCACGAGGAAAGATTCTAGGCTAGCTTCGCAATGAGCAATCAACAAAAAATTCACTTCAGCAAATGTCCTAATAGCATGCAAAATTGGAAAATCAAAATTAGAAAAGAGGAGTTCAAAATAGGGAAAAAAAAAAAAAAAAAAAAAAAAAAAAAAAAAATAGGCCCTGCTTATTGTTTGATGGTGCTTTTAAGTCCAACCCAGGCAAGGATGGAGCGGGAGGTATACTTTTTGACCCAGGAGGGAAAAATCCTATCACTTATGAATGGGGATTAGGATAACTATCCAACAATAGGGCAGAAGCATATGGACTCCTCTTGGGAACAAAAATCTTAAGCCACCGAAGTATGAAGAATCCGGCCATAATGGGGGACTCTTCAATAATAGTCCAATCGATAGTGGAAAGAAGAAGCCCCAAGAAAAAGGCCCTGAGACAAATAACAAAAAGGGTGGGAAAATTTTGCAGTTTCTAGGTGAAGTCACCTTCAAGCATATCATTAGAGAAAATAATTGTACCATCGACATGCAAGCAAATCTGGCTATCAACCGTCCTATGGGAGAATCTAGAATTGATCATGTGATTGCTTAGAAATCGATCCCATAGGATCTCTCACCTCAATGTGCAGAGAATTTCAACCAAAGATAGAACATCAAGGTGGGAAACAGTCACTTCAGCTCGAATGGTTAGATCTCAGAAGATCAAGGAATCTGCAAGAACAAACAAGATAGTCAGTCTACGTCTATCAAGTGACCTACAGCTACTCAAGCTTCCCATGAAAAGTTAATGTTCTCTTCCCTAATATGGAAAGCTGCACAACAATATAT
Source organism: Pinus taeda (assembly GCA_000404065.3). NCBI lineage: Eukaryota > Viridiplantae > Streptophyta > Pinopsida > Pinales > Pinaceae > Pinus > Pinus taeda. Next base: position 9,580 of record APFE030635407.1, read on the forward strand.
TCTTCCCCTTTGCCCATCTTATTTTATATATGGCATCTTCGCTCTCCGTTTCCTCCCCTTCTATCTCAAAAGTTGGAATTTTTTTCCGGTATTCGTCACTGTGCCCCTTTGGGGATCGTGCTTATCTTCTCTGTTTTAGACTTGCCCCTCTCCTTCATGTAGCTCTGGTGGTTGTTCCCCAAATCCTATTGCCTCCCCACAGCTTTAGGGTCCCTACCCTCGCGCATCTCTGGAGGAGGCTCCAAACCTTTTTCCATCGCACAACTCCTATTGCCCTCACCACCGCACAACTTTGGTAGCCCCTGCCTCTCAAATTCTTTACCTTTCCTACAGCTTGTTTGGTTTCTACTTTTGGAGCCCAGTTTCCCTCTCACTAGCAGTTGTGGGTCTTTGCAGGTATGTCTAGAGGTTGCTTTTGTTTCTTCACTCTGTGTCTTATTTCCCCTTCTATTCTCAGCTAGATTGGTTGTCTTCTCCCTTCAGGAAAAATGGATCGGAACCCGCTTATAGATGTCCCAAAGTGCAAAAATTGTGTAGTCTGCCGAGCTAAAAAAATTCATGATTGATCAGGTTAGAGAAACGATCAAAGACTACAAATTTGAAGCAAAATCTGAGAATTCCTTCCTAAAGAGACAAATGGAAGAGCAGCGAAAAGAAATGTCTGTGATAAAACAAAATTGCAGGCATTTGGAGGAAATGATCAATTATCTGAACAATTTACTTATTAATCAAACAAGAGAAAAATATAATGCTCAAAGCAACAAGAATTGGACTTTTCCCCATCAAGATCCCTCAGTCAACAAACATTAATTGTAATCGCCTCATTCTTCTCGTTTCTGGAAATTCTTACCACTACTAGTATTTTATGTTATGTAGGTGTAAATTGTTGTTGAATCAGTATGTAAGTATTCTTAACGATACTGCAATTAGTAACCTCAGTAACAAAAGGGGAAGAGCTTCTAAGATAGGGACTATTTGCCCTATGTTTCTCTTCCAGGATGCCTTCTCCCATTTTGGCCTGATGTAATGGGAGCATCTCTCCCTCTTTTTTCTTTTCTTGGAATGTTATCTAGTAACCGACTTTGTTAAAAAATAAAAAAATTAAATTAAATTAAAAATTACTAATGATTGAGATATACGAGAAAGGATTAACGAATCCCAGTCTCAGATACTAACATTTTCCAGGCATGAAGAAGCTTTTTCATAACAGAGAAATAATGGAGAGGGAACTACAACGTATGAATTTTCTGCAAATGCTCATCAAACTGTGATATATTTATGATATGCTCAAATACACCACAATAATAATGTTTATACAATAAAAGCCAACATTTTTCCCTTCTTCCGAATTTTTCTTTATGGACATTACATCAACTAATCACAGGATTATAGTTTCAATCTTAATTACAATAATCCAAAGATATCAAAATATTCTAAGTTCATGCATGTGGAAAATAGTTTTAACTACGTAAATTTTTTCTAGAAATAAAATATTTGTTGGAATATATGATATCATATAGGCAAAGAAAAGTATATTTAGAATATCTTCCTCGAAAATAGAAATAGGTCCCTCACTAATAGAACTGGATCCTTGTTGGAAAATAGGTTCAATCTTCACCAAGACTATTTTTTTGTTATCATTCTTATCCATCGGGCTTCCTGGTGAAATTCATTGATACTGTCGTTGTCATCTTCTTTGTTTTTCTGAATTGAAGCTTTCACTGACAGACTGATTGTCAGCATTTCCTTTTTTGCTTGTGTTTAGAATTCACTAACAGTAGGAATGTCATTAGTATCACTTGTCAAAAATTCACTAACAATAGAGATGTCAGCACTCCTTGATTCTTTCAAAATTACTGACAGTGGGAATGCCAGCTGCTTCCTTCTCTATTGTATATAAAAATGTTATTAAGTATATTGTCAGTGATAAAAACAAAAACATTTTTTCTTAATTTCATAACCAAAAATTTCAAAATGACCCCAAGCCTCATAGCCAAGGGTTTTATCTGCTTTAAGAAGCACATCCACCTTCTCCAATTTTTTTTTATCTTGTCTCCATAGGACCTTTCCTTATAGTTTCTTTATCCCTGCTCTTCCTAGAGCCTGCAATCATCACTTTGTTGATGATAAGGTCCTTCAATGGCACAATATCTACATCAATAACCTCCTTGGCTAAATTCTGGTTGCTTCTCAACTTAATTTTATACATTAATTTGTTTGTTGGCCTTATATGGGGTATTTGCCTCTGAAAGTTTCAAATAATGTTTCCTCATCTTGGGTCTCAACTTCGACCTCCTTGTCTTTAAAAAACTCTAGTGTAATTATGTTTGCAGGGGAGGTTGCAACAGGTGAACTCAGGACCTAGGGAGAACTGATAGCAAAAGGTAAGTTTATAGGAGATGTAGGGCCTAGCTCACTAAGCTTGTCACTCTTTATTTGGTGGACTTTGGGGATTTTAGGGCCAGATGATGTAGAAGGGACCTCTGTGTTTTTTTTGCTAGGATTTGGCTCAAAAGGGGTTGTTTCTTGAGTCTTTTCCCCCTTTTTAGTAGTATTTGGCCTTCCTCTTCAATTTTTAGGGGGTAAGGCTGAAAACCTCCCCAAAATAGGAAGTGGCTCCACGTTCTTGTGGTGAAGTAAAATTCCAAGTGCGAACACAAACAATTCCTCTAGCCCGAGAGTGGGTCTAGCCACAAACAAGACATTCTATGGAATATTTCCTTAGGTTAGAACCAATTAAGATGGACTACCTCTTAGTATGCTATATATTTTATGATGACCTTGCTTTCTTGCTCCAGCTATCTTCCGTTTCTTCTTGCGAACACATGAAACAAGTAGACAACAACAGACAACAACTGTGATAATATACAAATTGTATTCAACCTACTTAACAAGTGAAGAAACATTAAGCCATAAACATGTGAGATGATATCTTATGTAGGAAATCAATCGATAGTTTCATATTTATTAAATCAAGAAGAGATTACAACTGGTGTCTTGACATTATTGTTCTCCTATGACAAATATGACTTCCCACGCACTTCTACTAGCATTCCATAGATGGACCCAACAATGATAGTCTTAAGGCTCTTCCCTTTAGGCTTCACACCAAACCAACTCACAATTTTCCCTTAAACACAAACTAAATAGCTACAAAGTATGGATAACTTGTTGGTTACTCAAAACTTAATTAGCACTAGCACACACACACCAACACTAGCTTGTGCTTGGGAAAAGTGGAGGTTTATATAGCTTTAATGGATGGGAGATGATTCCTCTTCTTATGGGAGAAGGTCTTATATCTTGAGGTAGTTCCATCCTAATAGGGTAAAGGAGCCTAATCTGACCTCCTTGGCTCCATCTGGCCTAACCATTTACCAGACTTCTGTTACGAAGCTTCTAGAGTTGGAAGCTTCACTACATATTTAAAAAAAATCCAAAAGAGGATCGGTGCGACTAGGAAAAGGCTCAATCGATCTGATCGACACTAGGGACAATTGTAATCCCTGCATATCAGCATGAGAAGGACATGGGCCATTAGTGTCGGTCTTGTAAACTAGGAAAAACAGAAGATTTTGGGAAAATGATGCAAAGGGGAATTGTTTTTCTCGTGAAGAGGGACACAATGGGAGTTTCTTTATGATTGGAAAGCATGAACGATTCACTGTAGAGGTCCTCTAAGATCAAGGAATGGGGAGTACAGGGATAGTGACAAAATATTGTGTAACAGATGCCCCCTAAAGCATGAAGGCCGAACTAGAGTGAGGGGTGAAATGATTTATAACTCAACGCAGGGAACCAGAGTCTGTCGTCGGAAAACCTGCAAGAAAGTACAGATACATATACATTACTGAAAAATCTGTCAAATGATACATGAATCGTGGTATGGATGCAGCCATCCAGAGAATGATCATGTAAATGGATCTAGGCATGGACGCAGCCATCTAATAAAGGGGATCATATCGAAACCAATGTATGGTCGCAGCCATCCAATAATGAAAAGGATCACATTTGACAACTCATGGTATGGTAGGAGCCACCCATCTAAAAGAGCCATTCATATCAGCACAATCATGTCATACTGCCTTGCAACCTGGACTTTTGTAATCTGAGCCCAGGGTCTTGCACTCCAACACGACCCGATCAAAGTATAGATTCTAACATGTGAATAGATGTGTTGACATCAAACATGATAGAAAATCGCTTGATTACCAATCAATGATGTAAACTGTTAACAAGCGTAATAGAAACCACCAATAATAACAATGTTTCTCAAGGTACTAGTAGCATAATTCACAGAATGTGAATGAAGGAACTGAAGTCGAAAACCCGTGAAATCATCCGATCAAAAGCCAATAATGTGAACTTATCGTCAAGTGTGAAGAACTTATCGTTAGGGCATGAAAGCTCCAAGGTATTAAAGAGGAGTCTCTCGATCAACTTCCTGGATAATGAGTTGAAGTCGATAGGAAGTGACCATGTCGAAGGAGGGCCATGATGTATCCCACATCATCGACATGAGACAAAGGGATGCAAATGATTTTGAATGATACAGAGGATCAGAGGTAAGGTAGCTGCAAAAGGACAACCCTTGAACATATCGGCGACACGACGTGGAGTTTGGTAGCCTTTGGATCCATAGGATCGATGGTCATTATGATGTGGCAGAGATCAAATGGATGGAAAAAATGAACGGCCCAACCTAGTAAGATCAATGATGAAGTGAGGATATCCCAACCTGACACAAAGCAGAAAGTGTCATGTTTAAGAGTGAGCTGCTGACACGACTGATAAAATTTCCCATTTTCCCCCACCATTTCTGGCAGGTACCCCAATTATTTGTTAATTGCAAACTTGAAGGGGATAGCATATGCTTTCACTGTAAGTTCATCCTTCAGATGAATCCAACCTACTAAGCTTAATAAGTCCTGGGAAGGAGAAGCTCATGTTCGTCATGGTGACGAATTTGATGTCGTTTAATATTTTAACGAGTCCGACAAAGGTGTAACTCGATATCTTTTTCATATTTAGAAAGTTTGAAAAAGACACGGAAAAGAAAACTCCACACGGTCCCTTTTTGTACATTTGTGTCTCTCGAGCCCGAAAAGGTAGAAAACGATACTTGAGAGAACCGCTTGACCATTTCATTCAAGGAGTACCTTTTCCATAAATAGTTCATCCCAGCCTGAAAAAGGGGTAAACGTATACTGGGTGAACGACATTTCGCAGCCTTTAATGAGTTCAAAATGACAAGATCTTGGCAATCTTTTTGTGTTTAAAGAGTTGGAAAAGAGGTGAAAGTAGACCCGCCATTTTTATTCTCTTTAACGAGTCAAAAAAGGGAAAAAATACTTGGCAATCTTTTCATATTTTACGAGTTAGAAAAGAACTTAAAGGTGACTCATCCTGGAGGAATGAGTAGTATAAAGGGTAGCAACTGGTTTCGGCAATGGTGGAGCTACTCAAAACATGTAATGGTCAAGAGGGTGGCTAATAAAACCTCATCATTGTGGTTCCTCAGGAAAGGAAAAAACAACCAAGTGAAATCACATGATCATCCAAAGACATGGTGGCGATGGAATAAAACAACCAAGGCTCATCTAACAGAAATCAACTGATTAAAACGGTAATCACGAGATGTAAATCGGGCATGGGTTCATTTTTACACAAGCTTGAACCATGGAGAACTCTGCTTGGATTTAGTTTCATGTTTACACAAGCTTGAAATGAAAAATTATGCTTGTTATAAGTTTGCATGCCCCTAGCATAATGACTCAATCGAGGTACATGCCCCCCAAGCTTCATTCTAGTCAATTAGGTGGATGGAATGAAGGTTCACTTGCGAGATCCAGGAAAGACTCGACTGAGATTTTACGAGATCTTAATCAAAGCCTCGATTTGGAGAAGGGAGGTACTTCATTTTTTAATGAGTTTGACACAATAAAAGAACTATCCTTGAGCACCTTGATTCATTTTTTAACGAGCTTGACACAAGACAAGGAACTATGCTCATCCCTTGTTTCATTTTTTAACAAGGTTAACACAAGACCAGGAACTATCCTCATGATGTTTGTTCATGATCCATAAGAGAACATGGCTCCCAAGAGGTCTTCACTAGACGGAAGAACCACGCTCTGGGAGGAATACATGTCCTTTGGTACCAAAGACAAATCGAGTTCCAACGCCCCCAGTACATAATGTACAATACCATTTGTGTGATCATCAGCAGATGCAGAGACGGAATGGGTAGCCACATAATTGACCTATGGCAAGGAAGGTACTGCTTGCAAACAAGAGCCGATAGGGGACGATGTTTGCAAAGGAGCCGCCTGGTGACCAATGAACGACAGTTGATCAATGGTCACAATTCTCCCTTCGTACGGAAAACAAACCACACGGAAAAGTGAAGAAACAAGAGCTCCCATGACATAAACATAGTCGCGTCCAAGGATAATATTAAAATCTAAGGGACCTTGGACTACCATCACATCTATATAGACAGTCTTTCCTCCAAAGTAATAGGGAACTTTGGAAGGGTCCCTAAGGGATGACTGGTTCCTATGTTGAAAGCCAACAGATTCTGGGTGACAGGAATAAGTTGTGGGGAACCCAAAGCTTTCCAAGTAGTAGCAAACATGATGCTAATAGGCAAGCCTTCATCTAATATAGTGCCATGTATTACCATATTATAGGCTTGCACTGTAATCTGGAAAGGCACATAAGATGGAAGGCAAGAAGCAGTCAATGGACTCCAATCGAAAGAGACAACAAAACTACTTGGTGGGGGTATCATATGATTGTCCCCGTGCTCTGTAGGAATAGGAGAAGAACTCTCCTGAATAATCGGGATGGGAGGGTCACTCTTCGATTCATGAGAATCTGAGGAGACGAGAAGAACATGAGCAGTACGATCACCACTCTCTTCCGGAATAGAGTGAGAAATTGGTGTCGGAACCAATTCGACACACTTTTCGACCAATGGTTGGTCGAAAACAGACATAAGAGAGTCTTGCTCAGGAAGAGCATGATGGGAAAGAGATGAATCCAAGTCAATCTCTTTACCAACCGGTAGAGGGTCAGAAGAAAGCCTATGATAACCAACAGGAAGTTGGGGTTGAGGAGATGTAAGGTTTTCCAAAAATTTGGAAGCTTTATCCATAAAAGGACAAAGGTGAAGAAGATGCTCTCCTTCACATAACCTACAGGGGAATCTAATCTTTCCCTTCTTCTTACCATCATTATTTGAAGGCGTAGCGTCGACATGATCTCTAAAGTTCGATGGGGATGGCCAGTTCAAGTTTTGAAACCTTACCTCTAAGACTCTGGGAATGCCAAGGCAGTCTCGAAGGAGATGGTCACCCTTACACAGCTTGCAAGGGAATTTGACCTTCCATGGAGGATCATAAGGTTTTTATACAGGAGGTTCATTTGGAGAAACAGTCGCACGATTGGCCTCTCGCTTATCTAACTTCTTCTTCTTCTTCTTAGCCTCCTAGCTACTAGATTTGAAACTTTCACCAGGAAAAGTAGAAGAGGAGGGTGAACAAATGGGGGAAGAAGGTGAGGGGTTAACCTTAGAATCATTGTGACATGATTCGAATGAAGGAGATGTTTGGATAGGAATCGGGACGCTTGATACCACCGAGGTCGAAAACAACCAGATAGGCAGACCAATGGTTAACCCAGGAAGGGACAACGTCACCATATAAGGAGCACCAACATTTCCAAAAGAAGGAAAAACGCCAAGATTCCCATCCGAGGGGAACCCTTGATTGGTAAACTCTAGGAATGTTGCCATTGGAATTGACTTTTAAATAAATACTAAGGAAGATAACTTTAACTAGGAATATTTCGTGGGCAGTTAATTTTAAGACATTGAAACAAAACTTTTCCTTTTCATATTCTAAGAGTCGAGAAAAGGACGAAAGGTGACTCTAGTCGCTTTTGGAATTAACGTGCTCGAAAGGACAAGTGCTCGATGATCTTTTCAAATTTAAAGAGTTAGTAAAGATAAAAAAAAATGACTACTCGGGGTACTCTAGGCATAAAGGATTACCAGGTAACTGTGAACTAGTAATACCTCCTGGTGAACCAAGAAGTACGAGCAGGCAATCTCCCCAAATGTTGTGTTCGGTGTACTACATTTACAAGGTGGCAGACTCGACTTCCTATAGATAAAGGATTGCAACCTAGTTGGGTCTCCATTTATATACACGACGGTACGGGGAGCACAAGTCCGTACTAGCGTTGTCTAGTGCCAGAGCGAACGACATTTGCTAGGTTTGAAGACGTCGGAACACGTCTCTAGCCTAGACCTCTGAATGTAAGTGTTAAGTTTCAATGCTTCCTTAGGTTAATTCGATAAATTTTAATGGTTGATCTTGAATTAGGTTTCAATTACAAGGCCCTACCGTTGTCATCTGACAAAAATCCTACATGCAACTATATGAGAAAAGAGATCTTTGTCTTCCATGAAAGTTATCACTAATTGAGAGATAGAGAACACCAAATTAATGCAACAATCGTAGAATGAAATATTTCACTAATAAATATCCTAAATGCATTTAATCTTCCTATCAACAAAAGAAGTTTCATTTCATTTCCATGCCTATGACAATGCAATTTTATCTTCTCAATAACGCTACTAATGCAATATTTTCACTTAAGTAAACTAGAATGATGTTCTTCTTTTCATAAAATGCAAAATGAGTCTTTCACATAAATCACTTTAATGAAAAAATTCACAATTCCGAACAAACAAGCATCAATCAAATCAAAAGTATGATGAATGAAACTAAAAACAACTTCTTCCTTGAATCGAACCAACCAAACACATAAATGCTTCAATCGAGAAACCAAGCAATGTAATCTATGCTTGGAAAGAGAAAAGAGACACTCTAAATAAGAGAACAAACGAGACTCTTTCACTCATTTGATTGAAAATGAAGCAATGAAGATGGGAGTCTGAAGAAGGGAGTCTGAAGGTCAAGACACACTGGCACAGGAATGGGAGAAATTCATATTTTTTCTTAACTCAGAGACTGGAGCGACTGCCTAACTGACAACTAGCGCCAACTAACATGACTGACCGATTACAACTAGTGTTGATAGCCTGATCGGCGTGGCTGCCTAACTGACAACTAGCGCTAATCAAGGGATTCAAAGAAAAAATAAGAAAGAACTTCACACAGGGCCAGACTTAACACATCAGAGGGTGGGCTAAACCAAACAAGCACACAAACCAAGCTAAATGAAGCTCTCTAGTCAGGGAGAACACAATCAGAACAAGCTCAGCGGAAAAAAACAAAAGAGCAAGGCACACTGGTCGAGATCTGGGGTAAACCCTAATCGTCACCTATAGGCATCGACATGACTGCCTAACCGACAATAAGCACTAGAAGGGGGTTGGCATGATTGTTTCTGAGTATATCGCGCTATTCGATGTGACTATCAGCAAATAAGCATGTTGGCCAAGGATGTAAAGAAAAAATCAAAATCAAAATCAAACAATGAGACCAGACTTGTTACTGTAAATTTCAGACCCAGAGTAATAAACAAAGCAAAGCAGATAGAACTAAAGGGAAATGGTGATACTAGAAAAGTTCATATAAAACCATGAAATTACGAACAAGCAAACAGAAGAATTGGTTTCCCAATGGAGTTGCCAATTTGTGGTGAAGTAAAATTCTAAGTGTGAACACAAATAATTCCTCTACCCTGCGGGTCTAGCCACAAACAATACATTATATGGAAGATTTCCTTAGGTTATAACCAATTAAGAGGGCCTCATGGAAAATTTTAGGGGCAAATGTTTGCCCTTATGCGAAATTAAGGGTTTTAAATTTTTAGTGGGCGAAGATTTTGTATCATAGTACATTTTTACAAATCACCTCAAACAACCCACCTTATTTGAAGGGAGAGGGTAAAAAAGGTAAATTTAGCCCTTGAAATTAGGAGTTACAACCTTCCATTCACCCTAATTTTCAAGAATTGGTTTTATTTAAGTGAATCCTATGGGCCAAATACCATATTTATAAAAGAGGTATGTAAATTAATAAAAATATAAATAAATGAGATGTATGGTAAATAAATAAAACATTTTTTATATTTACTCCATAAGTCACCTTATGCAAGGGTGTAAACAAAAAAAAAATATAAGTAAAGTGGAGGTATGGTAAATAAATAAAACGTCTTTTTATACTTAATCAAAAGGTATGGTAAATAAATAAAAATATAAATAAATTACACGTATGGTAAATAAATAAAACCTCTTTTTATATTTAGTCCATAACCCTCGTTCTATTTATGAAGTCTCAAAAAAGAGGTTTTATTTAAGTGAATTATATGGGCCAAATACCATATTTGTAAAAGAGGTATGGTAAATTAATAAAAATATAAATAAA
>APFE030635407.1:21354-32886 GCA_000404065.3 Pinus taeda
ATCAAATATCGTGATATGCAAACTAGCATAGAGTGAAAAAATATTTGATCCCTCTCGGGGGGGCTTGGTGGATCAAGAGTAAAAATGGATGTTGCAATTTAATTTATGTTAAACATTTTAACTTGGTTAAAATAAAAAATAAAATAAAAATCAATTGTTAATTTTATTACTTTTTATAAATTACTAATAGTAATTTTTAAGCTCCAGGTTTATGATAACCCATAGTATTGACCCATGGTAATACCATGGTATTCATGTGAGCATACACTATTTGAAGGGGAAATTCTATCATCTTAGATCCATCTTAATTCTGGGTCTACCAAGTGCTCAGAGATCCATCTTAATTCTGGGTCTACCAAGTGCTTAGAGGGATAAATAGATTTCATCCCCTTAAGAGTGGTAGATGTGGAGTTAAGATGGATATAGGTTGGTTTTTATGATAATGAAGATATTAAATAAACTTAGGAAATTATATTGTAAAAACATCTTAATGTGAATGGTTAAATCTACATTTAGTCACTTCACAAAATTTAGTAAAAAATACCAATATCTCCATTAATATTGGTTTTTAACTTTTTCTGATTTAACAAAAAAAAAATCAAAACAATGAAACCTTATCACTCTTTCCCATCACCCTCGCAGAAGATCTCTCACCATTTTTCAAATATTCTCAATATGATATCTTCATGAAAAAGTTTAGGTACTGATGTTGGATTAGTTGTTTGAAAAATAAGCTGGTTTGTACAACCTTTCATCTTCTGTGCTATTCTTATTTTGTCCTAATGATCTATAGGGGTTGGAGCCACTGCACCATAGTTTTCTAAAATGTGGAGATTGTTCACCAAAAAGGAAATTAATCTACATGTTACAATGTTGTTTAAAAATGCAAGACTTATGAGGGTAGTGAATTATGCTAATAAGCAAGCAATTTTGATTGGGAGAGACGTAATTAAATTTTATTATTTAATTGAAGATTTCCAATTAAAATAATACATTTATATATTCATATATTGATTGGAAGGCTTCTCACAATGGTCACTTCTTTCAATTATATCCCCTTCAAGCCTTTGGGATACCTAATGATTTCTTATATAATATAGTTGGGGCTTGCTACTTGTTGGGGTGTTGGGGTAAACAAACTTGATGTGTTTTGTTTTTTTTGTTTTTTTGTTTTTTTGTTTTGTTGTTGTTGTTGTTGTTGTTGTTGTTGTTGTTGTTTATTTATTTATTTATTTATTTTTTATCTCGCAGTTGGAGTCTATGGAATAAGAAAGAAATTTGATAACTTGAAAAAAGTGGTAGCTTGATAAAAGTTGTAGAGAAAGATTAATCTCTCCTACCTTGATAGAACTGGTGGTCAATATCAACACCTACAAGAACTTTGTTGTGGAATATTATCAAAACTAATAGAAAGATATGAAAGAGTGTATTGTAAGAACCTTGACAAACACGACCACTGAAACTTGGAACATTGTTTGTAGGAAGAGAAATTATGTTTCTTTTTTCCAAACATGTATGTTAGTATATTACAGTTTAATAAATATGTGTTCTTATTATCATATATGGTTTCATACTTTAACGAAACTTTCGCCAAGACTTCACAATGTTTTATTATTCAGTAAAAGATTTGCCAAGATCTTACAAGATTTTATAATTCAGTGAAAGATTCTCCATCACTATACAAGATAATATAATCTGGTGAGAGATTTGCCAAAAAAATTATATATACATATTATATCATTGATAAAATCACCTCCCATTCTTCCTATGTATCATGGGGATTAGCCCATTTATTATACATATAAATTTAGGGTGGTTCTTAAAATTTTCCCTGATGCTATAGGCATGACAGTGTCCAAGGACCTTCAGTCTCTCTTATAGGCTTGTCTGCCAGCGTCCATAGACTCTTTTTGTCAGTGTTGTGCCAATGTCCCCAATATTTGAGCCACTTTTTTAGGCCCAGAGCCCAACTCACTGTCTACAATTACATGACATCTTTAGAATCATAAAATGACAAGGAAAGAATGATGCTAGAGAAAATACTTAAACAAATCCTCAACCAAACCCCTACTAGCCATGACAGGAATTTCGTCAAGCATGTAATCTACAGGTGTAATTAATGAAATTAAGCATAGGGATCTCATACTTATCTGAGAATCGCTAAGGACCATTGTTCCCTCATGTCATTTGTTGCATTATCATCTATTAGGTCATAGATACATTATCCATTCATTTGCAAGTAAAAACATGTTGAGAGCCATATATAGTTGTTTTCATAAAACATACATAGAACCAACATAGTAACAATAGAAATACCAAATATATAATAATATATATAAATATATATATATATATCAGCCATAAGATCCATATATAAACTAGTATATTTTCACATGAAAATCAAGGGAATGAATTTCTCATTAATGAATGCAAAAAACCAACCAGAGATGGGACTACCATGTTCCACCCGACCATAGCATGGCTGAGCCAAATCTCTCTTCAACCATTCACCCATGTGCCATATTCCAAGCATGAATGTGGGACTCAAACCAAAAGAACCAACCAGGGCATACCAAGGCTAAACCACCTCGCCCACTAAAATAGAAACTAAGCTTTATTGTAATCCATCCCAAATCACTAGACCAACATAATGAACACATCATAACATGCTTTCTCGTGATCTCCACCCGATCACTAGGCCAAACAAGCATGGATGCCACAATATTTCTCCACCTACACCGTGAGGAATTTTCCTGTCTCCTAGTCTCTTAAGCTTTACCATAATCCAAACTCGGATCACTAGGCCATAAAACGAGACCCACTCTCTAGGTTTTACCATATATCAAAAACCCAGGATTACTAGGCCAAACGAAGAGAAAACTACCTCTTGGATTTACCGTATATCCTACCATTCACTAGAAGATTCCCAGGCCCACCGAGGAAACGCAATCCTAGCTTTACCACAACCCACAGTCTGACTCAGGGATCACTAGGCCAATGGGTTTATTGTGATCCAAAGTCTAGTTCAGGAACCACTAGGCCATGTTCTCTATCATTCAAAGATCCACCTCACTTATCTTTGAATCCATTTGTCATTCCATCTCAACCAAAACATGAGAACCCCATCACACCATGGCTATCCGGAAATGGCAAGGCTAAGCTGAAAACATTGTTACACCTAGAAAAACCCATGCCACAAAAACAAAAGAACCATATTCAATACCATACATTCCAAATCTAGCAAGGAAAATACACATGCAAATCAATCCCTGCAATGAATCATGTTGTCATTTCTTGATCCTACCTTTCCCTGCTTGATCTTTGCTTCATCTTTCCTTATTTTCCTTTCTTCATCCAATGCCAAATTGATCTATATAGATGGTGCATTGATGTCAACCTTATGATGGCATGTATGTTGGAATTGATGTGGCATGATGCTTTGACATGTTTTAGTGATGAGGGTGAATCATGTTGATGTGGATGCCATTTAGGTCTTCATGTTGGGCCTATATTCATGACTTGTTGCATCAGTGTGTTAACCCTATGATGATGTTGTAGAGGTGCTACAATGTGTTGTAGAAGTGTTTCACTTGTGCAGGTGTCAAAGGAGAGTAAAAGACTTATTGGCAGCCATGTAAACTCTTACTTGTTAGCTACTAGGTCAACTTGTCAATGGAACCTGGGAGACATCTTTGATCCATTTGCAAAGGTGTCATAGAGCTTAGATAAAGTTTGGAGGCATGCACAGATGCTGGAGAAGTTGCCCAAATTGTTGGCAGAGTTTCTGGACCAAAGGTCCATTAATTTTCCATAAAATCTTCCCTTCCTATTGGGAGATAAGCTTTTGCATGTGGTTGAAGGCCCTTGGAAGCAAATAAGTACGCATGTGCATGCATCCATGGTCAATAGTTCCCTTTGTTATGGGTGTAACTAAGGTTTAAAGGTAAAATTCTTCTGCATTCCTCATGTGCATCAGGAGTATTTTGACTTGGTTTATCGTGGAAGCTTATAAATTAAGTAGATAAAGTTGAAATTGGTTAAATAAGTCCTCCAATGGCTATGAACACCTTTAGTGCACAAATAGTGATGGTTATGGTTATATTTTGTTAACCTTGTGCACCTTTGATCTCAATCCAAAAGTGGAATTCTCCCAGTACACTATATATGCATTATTTTGGACCTGAGATATGGTTGGTTCAATCATAGAATGAGTGAGAAGTCTATAGAGAGGAATAATTATTTAGATATAGCTGTGATCAGAGACACGTGGTGCATGTGTGAAAATGGTAGTGAATTAAGTAGTTTTCCATAACAGAGATATCAATTTGCAGAACAAAGTTGATGGTGTTGTAGCATAGATGTGTTTATATTATTGGATGATTCAATTCTTGTAGATTTGATTTGCATTTGAGCCACTATTTTGCTAGAGTTGATAGCATGTTGTTGTGGTGTTTTTATATGATTTGTTGATGGTGTCTTGTTGTTTAGATTTGAATTGCAGAGTTGATTCGAGGTGAGCATAACGTCTTGGATCCAATTTGAAATTAGTGAAACCGATGTCCAAATAGAGTAGAGTAGTGACTTCATGCAGTTGGAGTAATGATTATGTAGCATAAGTACATTGGAAGTAATATCTCCATCCAATCAGTGTTGGATAATCCAATTGGTGTTGGGAAAAGCTCGTTGGTTATCCTGAATTCCAACGGATGGGTGTCGATAGAGTCACGTGAGTAGGGACTTCCTAGCTGATCATAGGGATCAAGTCTCCTAGATGATGGGTGTCAGCTAATTATATTTGAGGTCAAGTCTCTTGGCTGATGGGTGTCAACTAATCTATGTAAGAGACAATTTTCTCGGCATAATAGAGATTCAGAGCAACACAACATCAACAAGGGTGGTTTTTTTACCAAAGGGTTTTTTCACCATATATCTTGTGTTCTCATGTGTGATGATGTGATTGTGCATTGTTTACTGTTTATGTTGTTGTGTATGGTTTCTTTGGTTTCTTCTCATATGATGCACATGTTATGATTCGTTATTATTCATTGAGTTTTTGGTTAATATATGCTTGACTCAATAGAGAAATTTAAATTGGTGAAAACTGATAATAAGACACACTATTGATTCTCCACCCCCACCCCCAATAGTGCGCAAGGTTTCTAATAGGTGTTGTTACATGTCAAGGTCTTGAAATTGCATCAATAGAGGCTAGGTAATAATAGCCCTAAGTATTTTATTTTTTTCCCTACTTAAGAAAAAAAATATGCATGTTTGTGGACACAAGTGTGTGTGTAAAGCTTTATTTACCAATTAGTTAGAAGGAAGAATATCACTTTACTTTGTATTCCCACCAAAGTTTGAAAGTGGCATAAAAACTCAATTCACCACCATATTTTCTATCAAACTAAATAACTTTATGAATTTGAAAGGTATGATAGAAGATTGCCATTGATCTATCCATTAAATAAAATTCCATTGACATGCATTTGAGAAATAGATTACAAATTAATTTAGGATTGCACATTAATGAATATTCCCAAAAATCGAAATATGAAATCGTACATTCATAATAGTTGATATAGTTCTTGGAAAGACATAGGTAAAAATTCTTAGAGTTTTTCCCCTAAATTTCAACAAAAATCATGTAACATTCAAGCAAGTAACACAGAAAAATAACATTGAGGCATAATAATTTGAGTTATTTTCTCAATTCAAATCATAATCAATAATAATACCATGAAGAATTAGAAGACAAGTTAAGAAAACATGAAGAGTTAGAAGAAAAATGAAGAAAATTTGATTAAAGTCCTTGCAAAGAAAGATGAAAAAAATTATTTTCTAATAAATCATAATCAAAACATATTTGGACAATTTAAGAACTTTTTTATGTAGAAAAATCACAACTTTTTATTCAGATATTAAAAAGTTACATTGTACATGCCTGTATCATTTGACCTACCAGTCGAGATTAAAAAACACACATACACATACACATGCATATTTGGACAATTCAAGAAGTTAAAAAAAAAACACATGAAATCAACAAGTCTAAAACAATTTGTTGATAAAGAATAATGGGTCAAGTTGAATTAATGAATTCTCTAAGTTCAAGTCCAAACCATCAATTAAAAAATATTATCATGAATGTAATTAAAGTTGAAGAATTAAAACAAGTTTTATTTAAAGTGGAAAAATCATAAAATTAACAAAGCAATGCAAATCTAATTACAATTGAAGGTTCTTCTATGACAACTAACAATCTTAGTATCGTAGAAGGATGTTTAGCTATAAAACCATATTATCGCCCAAACACATATTTAGTTTAATGCACATGTCTAAATATAATAATGTGGATTCACTTCAGTTCTAAATGTATATAAAAAAAAATTAGTAAAAAAATTGTCATAAAATAGTGTACTGTATAATTTTATAGAAAAGCAAAATTAAGATGATTTTTTCAACAATTTAAAATTTTTATTTTTAATTATTCAATGAAGTGTTATGGGAGATAGGGTGGGGCATGGGAATTATTTCCCACCACCCTCTAACATTAAATCATGCATTTAATGATTGTGGTATGCGGCAAGGGGCTCGCATGCACAAGCATGCAATTAAACCTTTGGCTAGTGCATTGTGTTATGGCATGGAAAGTTGGCAGTCGTGCCTAGGAAGAGAGAGCGAGAGCTGAGGGTAAGACCTCAGCCTCTTGGAGTGTCTCTTTCGATAATATGAGTTCGAATGTTTCCTTAGTGAGGGAGATTTTGGTGTCTCGCCTGAGGTGGATCGATATTTGAAGAATTTTCTCCCTTTAGTGCATGGTGGTACACAATGCTTTTGCATTTGGATCTCGTAGGGAGGTGGAGTTCGAGGCTTTTTATTTTGAGCTGGAGAACTAGGCCTATAAGTGTTTTTGCCTTGTTTTGGTCTTGTCTCTCGTTTGGTTTTTTACCTTGCTGGGTCTTTATGATCTTTGGGGTCCTTTTGGATGTAATTTTTAGTTATGGATTGTTTATCGCACCTTGAAGCTATGCACTTCTTTTGAATTGTCAAGGATATTTGGATATCTAGGTTTGTCTCAACTCGAAGGTGCTCCTAGGGAAACTTATGGGCCTTTATGGTTGGGTTGGTTCTGGTTGGTTGAGTCAAGTCTTATGAGAAGGGTTTGAAGGGGTGTTCTTTGTGCACGATTTTGTGGTAGCTTTGCAATATTGAGGAGGGGTCTATTGAGTCCAATGGTGGAAGAAATTAGGTCATTGTTTGAATTTGTGTCATATTTGACCTACTCAAGGGGATTGTCATCAAAATTCAGTCCTTTTGTCTATTCTTACTATGATGATTTGGTGTTTTGGTGTCCAAATTTGGTTGAGATGGATTTGGGTAGGTTTCATGTCATTTTACAGGAAGGGAAATCCAATTCAGACAAGCATATTTGTCTAGTTGAGACTCAGAGATTCCACCGAGACAGAGACAAAGAATTTGAATAGGTGGAGGGGTTAGAGATTAGTCGGGCCAGAGTGGAGTGAGGCTCTTTTCTTATGACTTTGTGGTGACTTACTTCAATGTGATTCCACTAGAAATGTGTTAGGATACAAGGGAATTAGAGGTAAAGAGTGGGGAGGAGAGACCTTATTTTCCAAACTCATAGTTGCTTTAGGACTTGGCAAGGTGGGTGCCATACCCCAACCATACAAGAGCTAGAAACAATATTTAAATTCATTTGCACTTCATTGGAAAATGAAGACACTGCTAGGTTTGGTACCGAGAGACAAACTGGTTGAGAAATACAACATGCTCGCTTCCTTAGAAGACATCAAAAGGACATTGAGGAAATTGCAATTCTGTGTGGATAGAATGGATTTGTGTCTCATGTATGTGGAGAGGCATGTTCCTTACGAGTCATATGGAGAATAGGTTATAGATCCTCTTGGTTCAACTGCATGTGCTCCGACAAATGTGTCCTTGAATAAAAACAAGTAGTGAGATGGAGTGGAAGGTGTTGAGGTTTGGATTCTTCCTTAGGCATCTATTTTTTTTCTCTAGTTGGCCATATTTTTCCTTTCTTTCTAGGTTTAAGATGATGTAGAATTGTCACAAACCTACTTATTTTGGTTTGGAATCAATATTTATATCAGACTTTGGATCTTTTTGGATGGTGTGGTTTTCATATTCCTTAATTTCACGTTGAGGAGGGATCTGGAGAAGGTGGTTGTTTGTTTCAAGGGTGGTCGATGGATTTTTAAATCTAGTGGTATGGCGGTGACAGTATTTCCCAAGGATTTTGTACCTTACGACAAATGGACCAGGGTTCATGGTTGAGTGAGATGTAGTCCAAATGAAGCCTGCCTCAATGCTATGGAAAGGGCCTCTTTTTGAAATGTAATGTGTTTCTATTTAATAGTAATTCGTCCCATTAAAATATAGAGACAAGCTCCTTTATGTATGTATGTAATTAGTTTCAATGGTTATATACAATAGAGATTGAGATCTACTATCTGGAACTCTCTCTTTATATTTCAATATATATGTGTGTGTGTGTGTGTGTATTTAATGAGATATGTAGTTATAATTATGTGAAATTTGAAAATTAAAAGCATAGTTTATTTCATCCATGCACACACACATAAATTCAAAGCATATCATTTAGGTCATTTATGCATGTATTCCTAATATTCATAAAGGTGTCGCTGATAGTTGTCTCTTCTAACACTGCAATGTATCAAGTTCCATGAGTTATTTCGATCGTCAATATTCACTTTGAAGTTTAGTCTAGTTTATGCTTCAGTGAGAGGAATTTATATTCTCAATGATAATGGAACTTGTTTATGAGTAGTCCCCTTCTATTTTGATTCAATTTTTCCTTTTGCATCAAAAAACTTCCAAATTAATGAGTGGTTTTAATGTGTATGTGTTCGTTAAGTATAAAGTTTTCACAATCTTAAAATGGCATAGGTGGAGGACCACTAGGAAATCTAGTTGCCCAACACAATAAAGTAGATTTTAATTTGCTAGGTTGTACACTCTTCAAATGAAATAGGTGGAATTTCATGGGAAATATAGTTACCTAAAACAATAAAGTCTTTAATTAACATCAAAAAAATGAATCTAAATCATAAGGAATTTTGAGAGATACACATGGTACACAAATTGTTCAAAATAATTCATATTATTCAATCACAAAGCCTATATACATGCCACATAAATAGTTCTTTATGAGATCAAACAATTTCTAAACTGAGAGATTATTGTTGAGAAAATATCTCAACAAACTAATCGTACCTATATACTAATGTACGCATTATTCCAAGTCCCCCCTTTAATGTTTACATTACATCATTACAAATATTAATACAGAAAACACAAATTACATGAGTCTTCTTCGTCATCATCAACACTCACATCCACTCTGGAATCTTGCAAACACTGCGCTTTCTTCACCACCACATCTTCAAGTTGTCATTTGACCTCCATTTAAAACGTAACTGCCTCTGACCATTGTTGATGAATTTTTCATGATCAATGATGTTGACATACTTTATTTTTCCAAATTACATATCTCATTGTAACTGTCAGAAAAAGTATCCAAGTAATGAACCATCCTATGGATAAGCTCCCATATGTCACATAGCTTTTTATGTCTGATAGTTTCTAGGATAGTTTTCTAGGTACTGAAGGTGTTCAAAATTTTACCATACAACTTAAACTATCTACCACACAATGATCTCATAAAAATAACATGTTGTTGATGTTCCTGGCTAGGTCATAACCCATCAACTTTATAACATAAGGTAAACACAACCAAATTAGCACAACCACATACAGTGAGAACCACTAATTTGAATGTGTTACTATGTTCAATAATTGGTTTTGCACCTCTTAATTTTCAAACAAAAAATATAACACACTTTAAAATACATCACTCGTCAAACACCAAACAAATCTAGGCTATTAAAAGATATAAGCAGTTTTGAATGCCTCTGATGGAATTTGAGCAAACACAGACTTGTCATTGGAAAATCTAGTGGAGGAATGCAATTACAACAACATGCGCATTGTGAAGCTATAGCTATGGGTAAAAACACCAGAAATAGGATTCAAGCACTCAGAGATTCAACACATATGTCGATGTCTACAATGGGTGTAAAAGGAATGGACAAAATATGTACATGCCGCACTTATGGAAATCACTAACAAAAATAAACGCTTGCAATTTTGAAATTTGGAAGATGATATCAAATCATACTCGACACGATAACAACCCAAAAAAATAGTGGCACGGACCAATTGTACTAGAACCCTAGTTCTGAAAACCTCTCGGAAGAGTAAATAAATCTTCCTCTGAACTCTTGACCAAGGATTTCAACGAGCATCATTTCAAAATATTCTCTAGTATACTATGCATTGACATTGATAAGAGCTGCAACAACTCTAACTCAGATGACGTACATGAAGAGAATTTGTTCCTCCTTTTCAATGATCCAAATTGGATCATTATATTTTTTTTCATCCATCTTGATGCATCTGGAGTGGAAAAAGTGGAGGAATCAACTCATGAGACCGGCTTTACCAGAGGGACCCAGTTTGCTGAAACAGGGTTTGAAACCTTCCAGGATCATTTTGAGGCATCAAACGACGTTTTTTGGGGCTAAAAATTTGCCTCTTTAACCTAGCACCTTTTCATACTATTGTACACATAGGTATCTTTCCAATGGCGCAAGAAGCACATCAATCGGAGTTCGTATGAAAAATTTATGCCACTCAAAAGTTGACTTTTTTATTTTCACACCTATAGTTCGAGAGGATGCTGCGCTAGCCCCCATTATTCATGGAAAAGGGGCTAGCCACATGTTATTTATGTAAAAGAATCTAGAAGAGTCTATTTTGTAACTCTAGTTAAGATTTGATGTAGTCAAACTTAGCCACTAGTAGGTTATGAGGTTGTTTTATTACCGGGCCACTAAGAGGAAGAGGCATTCCATTCTTTCGAGAAAATTTGGTTCCAAATCTTAGAAAAGATAGCCAAGAGAGATAGGAGGTAGAGCACACAAAGAGGATATGTGAAATGTAGCAACCCATGGGCCATAGGCATTACTTCTTTGTACTTGCAGCCATATTTCTAGACAAAGAAAGAAAGCTAAGCAGCCTCACCTTCCAACTGGGTTTTCTCTCGAAAGGGTTTCCTAGAGAGAATATCTTGTGTCTTATGTGTGCGTTAACTTATTTTGTCGTTCTCTATTTTTCTTCATAATTTCAATTCTCATGCATGTACTATAGTTAAATCCATAGATCTTAAAGTTTAATAAATTGTAATAGTGTAGAACTTTCAGAGTTTTAATATAATATTATTAGATATATTGTGACAAACTGTCTAATGGAATATCCACAGTAGTTTACGGATCATTCAATAACCTGTTGATGCCTCGAAAATCGTTGCACCAACATTGGGGGAAACCACCCGGTCCGGACCTTAGTGCAGCTCCTTTTCCGTTTGGTGTAGTGGCTCCGACTGGGGATAATGGGACCAGTTTCCCAGAA
>APFE030635407.1:32969-141807 GCA_000404065.3 Pinus taeda
TGTTATTGCGATATGCGATCTTCCGATCGCTTTATCGCAATAAACACATATTTGCTTTATTTCCAATGTGGAAAGGGATATTGCTTTTGATGGGAACTTTATAAAGCGCTCCTTGGATTTGTTGAATTTTACAAAGTAAGAGTTATTGACATCAATTTTATTTTGAAAGGGACCCATTTCATATTTTAATGGTTTTGTGAATAATAATAAATATGAAATGGGGGGTTGTTTTGCAAGGCACAACATAACCATAGCCCAGAAACATACGCGAGGAGTAGGGAGGGACAAACATAATGCTAATGGAAGTTGTGAGCACTAGCTGGGCACTCCCACTGAGAGACGCATCTGATAGCTACACAATTATTACGATATTGGCATGTTGATAGAGGGCAGACTTGCGATCTACAATATTCGTGTTCAGAAAAAGGGAAATCCATCAATTATATGGTTCACTCCATATCAATACTTAGTGATCCAAGGCATATAAAACAATGAAGTTAACTTCGTGGCTCTTGTGCATGGTTTGAGTTGCAGATGACAACAATGAAACACCCTAGTGATGCCAGCGCTTAGATCTAGGTTGCAGATGGCTCACTTCAATCTGTGTAGCTCCTTCTTAGTGTTAACATAAGATTTACAGTCACCGCAACCACAGTAGGAGCTGAAGCTGATTAGTCTCGCTTAATGGAACCACAAACTTAACAAATACGCACATGTACAAACATAGCTACACTAATCTATATACAATAATAGTGGCATTCAAGTCTCTCTCGTTTTCCTGGCCTTCCCATAAGGGAATTAGGCCAAAAGAGGATCTGATACCAAAAAGTATTTTTCATAAATACACATGGTATGCAGATTGTTAAAAAAAAATTGTATTACTCAATCACAAAGCCCATATACATGCCACATTAATGGTGATTTATTAGATCCAACAATTTCTACACTAAGAGATTATTGTTGAGAAAATATCTCAACAAGACAATCCACTTAACAAATCAATCCTACATATATACTAATGTAATCATTATTCCAAGTGATTTTAATGTGTATATGTTCATTAAGTATAAATCTTGCACAATCTTAAAATGGCATAGGTGGAGGAACATTAGGAAATCTAGTTGGCAACCATTATAAAGTAGATTTTACTTTGCTAGATTGTACACTCTTCAAATGTAATGGGTGGAATTTCATGGGAAATATAGTTACCTAAAACAATAAAGTCTTTAATTAATATAAAATAAAGGAATCTAAATTAACATAATAAATATTATAGTTATTTTGATAGATTTGTTTACTTTGGAATGGGGTTTTTGGAATTTTAATTTAATTATCGATAATTATTAGGTGAATGGTAGGGATTTAATTTCAACAAAATATTTTAGAATATTTTTAATAATAGTCATAGATTGACCATTGAAATTTAACTCAAAATATTATATGCATTTTTTTGTTTTTTTTATTAAATTGATTAATTTTTAAAAAAAGGCCATATGAGCATAAATTATGGTTTTTTTGTTTGTGACAAAGCCTAAGTGGCATTAAACATACATGGTCAAGAATCTTGTTACATGTTTCTCATATATTAATTTTTTTATAATAATAATAATATTAATAATAGTAGTAGTAGTTTGTCCCAGGGGGCAGCTTAATTAGTGATCGAAGTAATGTGAGTCCATGGTAACTAAGAGATCTAAGGTTCAAATGCCCTTGGTTGTGACCCAGTTTATGGAGAGGATGATAGGTTGTAGACCCCCAGATGTTTATTGGTAGTCCCATGTCATGTGAGATGCCAAGTTCCACTTGGTTACAAAATAATAATAATAATAATAATATCTTAAAATAAAGTTATAATTTAGTTTCCCATAGGGTGTAGAATAGATGGTGATAGGATGTCTTGTTAAGGCACTCCATGGTGAAAATATCACCGGTTTGAAACCCTCTGGGAAAATATCCATCTATGTTAACGATTGTTGGGACCCAATTCGGGTGTGATCCATGGGTGATTTTGATGGCTTAGATGCCCTTGGATCATGATTACTCAAGCCACAGGTTGTGTGTGCCAGCCATCTCAAGACTCACATTACCTAACTAACAAACAAAAAAAGTTATGATTTAGCTAATTTTTATGATTTTTATGAGGTAAGTGTTTTAGTTCTTGTCAATGTTTATCAACCATTTAATTTATATGGCTACACTAATTTAACATATGACATTTATAATCACATCCTTTGAACCATAAAGAATAAAGGTGTCAGAAATATGTTGTTATTGATGGCAACATGGTGTCAATTGATGTCAACACATGCAAAAGGTGTCAAATAAGGACTCAGTTTGAAAGCACAAGAACAAGAATGAAGGAGCAACATGGATGGGAATGAGGCAGATACTTTGGAGCCATTTCCAATGCAACAGATCATCTCAAACATAGATGGAACCCACCTAGATGGGAATAGCTCTAAAAGAGATTTCTAGCGGTATGTGAAAGTTTTAAAATGACCTCCTGGTTTGAGAGTTTGATCCATTCAAAGTCGTAGGAACCCCAAGTAAACTTAGTAGACCTAGAGGAGGTAGTAGACCCTTTTGGCACTGCATTAAGTTTGGCAGGACAACCAAACATAGCAGAAAGATTGGAAGAGCGGTCAAAATAGGGTCAGGCACATGCGGAAGTACAATATAAGTAGCATAGGAAATGTTTATTAGCTAATGGAGAAGCCCACGTGATAACCTGGCTTGGCATAGGCACCCTGGAGGTAGTACCTTGGTAGTTTGCAAAGAACGATCAAATATGAATGAGCGGGATGATGTAGTAGGTGACACCATGCTGTCAAAGTCGCCCCGGTAGGTGTACCTCTACGGTTTTCAACAAGTGCAAAGAAGCAGGCCCGGGATGAAATAATCAAGCTATGTGGCATGAGGAGAGGAAGTACGGAGTTAAAGGGTTGGTACCCTTAAAAATATTTTACAAAGGAAATTAGTGCAAAGCAAGGCATTGGGACCCTTTTCTCTCCTCTCTGATAACAGGTCAAGTGGAAGAATTTGATTGGCCCTCAAAATATGATAAAGGATGAAGATGTCAGCATGACATGGCCCAATTAGAGATGGACAGGTGGTAGGAAAATTCAATGTTTTGGGCACTTGAAGGGCGTAGAAATTGCAAGAAATTTTCTACTGCTAATGAATTCGAATTAAAAATAAGAGTACAATTTTATTCTACTATTCCGTGGAAATGAAAACACACGATAGAAAGGCATAACACATGATAAATACACATTCAATAACATGCAACCATCAAAGCACAAGGAACCAAATGATTTTACAGGGGAACCCAATTAAAACCCCTTTGTTTCTTTGCATTAATTCAGATGAGAATACGGATCAATTATAATGACTGCTTCACACATGAAGCACACCCTACCCTGCCGTTTTGATCTCTTGCTATGTGACCTGCTCTAAACAACACTTAGCCAAAATAGGTCTCAACCTTCCTCCTATTTCCTTGTGCAATCCTTGAGAAAATTAACTCCTAAAAAATAGGAGAATTCTTTATTTACTTGGGTAAATCTTGAAGGAATTGATCACTTGATCCAATGCAAAACTTTTACACTTAACTAATATACAATTTATAATTACAATGATTCCTTTTCCTCCTCTCAAACTAAGAAATTTGAATTCCGTGCATGAATAGGGCTATTTTTAGTAAATTGGTCATTTAACTAAGAGACCAGTGAGTTAACAATAGTTATTACTACTCCATTTAACTCCAAATAACTCAATTAATGACTAGAGCTAAAATAATTGAGTTTAACTAATAATAAATGCACTAGATTTCTAGATTTTAGCAATCAAACCATGAACAAATCTACTTCTAGCCTACAAACTCGAATTTATTTATTTATCTAGGAGACAAGGCCATGTCACTCCAGATAACTACAATCTAAGTCATCTTTCTGATGTGGAAAATCGAATTTCTCCATTTGACTAAGGCACAAGTCAAATGAAGCCTTTTCATGCTACAAGTTAACAAAAGGCTCATTTATGGGCGACATGTGTCACTAATAATAGGTTGAAACATCGCACAGGTGACATCAACGTGGCATCATCCCACTGGTCAAAGCCTAGGAGATTAAAGAACAGTGCAAAACCAAAGCACTGGGAAAGAGGTGTCGAGCTTATGAGGCAGTGTCAGAGTTGACTCAGGCCAGGAGCTATTTTTATTGGCTCTTGGTAAAGTGAGCAAACCCACTGTAACATTTAATCCCACTAGGCCCATCCTAGAGGTATCTTAAGGTACATAAAGGTAATTGTAGGGAGGAAAGTGTCAAGATACGTTGGCACAGACAAGTGTTAGGATGATGGTGGCAGTAGGATTGGAAGCATAAGCCAATGGAAAAGGAATCGAGAGAACCCCATTGACACCTAAGCCTGCTCAATGGAGAGTGGAAGGTTTAAAATGTGGGCATAAAGAAACGGCGTTGGGATACATGTGTCGAGACATGGAGGCAAAGCACAAACCAATGAAGAAAATGAGAAAGATTCCCCCACATTAACAACTCATCCCGTTGGGGCTAGCTCGTAAAGGCGACCTTGGAAGGTTAACCATGTAGGCATAAGAGGAGCATCAGGATTTGTGGAAATTAACAGAATTAGGAGACAATTTTTTAATCGAAAAATGAAGTTTCATCATAGCGTGCCCATGTCATGGTTTTGTGGTGATTTTATGTGTTAATCAACCTTGGAGCTTTGGGCTATAATAAGTATGAAATGTTGCATGCACGATGGAAAATTCTTAGCAACTTAATATTAGACGAGTTGCTAGCTGTAAACAGACCAAGGGCTAATGGAGTAAAGCATCAATGGTAAAATGCTTTGGGGCTAGAACAAAGGAAAGAGCCCAATGCAGATATTTGGTAGCATTTGAAATTAAAAAGGGTCAAAGAAGTTTATATAGCAGCACTGAGTGTTTTAGCTTTGGACAGATGGATGAGTCGACAACTTTGGAAATTATGCCAAAAATAACGGCTAATTAAAGATAGAATTGTAGTTAAAACTACAACTAAAACATGCTAAAAGAATAGATTAGCTAAAATAAGAAAAAGCTCAGTTTAAGTTGCAGAAAAGGTTGGTTGAATTCTAAGAAATTGGTGAATAGGTCCAGAAGACTAAAATAAACATGACAAAGGAAAAAAATAAGGATTCATGCAACAATACGAGAAAATCAAAGAAGCAAGAAGTATAAAGCCAAAATTATTTATAAGCAGGCTTGAGCAAACATGATACATAACATATAGTTATTGTGAGTGAGTTGAGGTGAATTTATTGGTGTTCTTAGTAATCAGATATTGTTGAAGGTATTGGTGATCAAGGAGAAAATTTCTTTACTTTGAAAGCATATACAGCCTAATATATACCTAACTACAATATGCTACAATACAAGAAAATCAAAGATTGGGTTATGTAGCTCCGGAGGAAGGTTAGTTTTGGTTCTCATCTTCAACCCTCTTAATGTCACAATGATGACAAATTATTTTGTCCCACATTTTCTTAGGGATTATCCAATGCCCAAATGACACTTGTTCTTATTTTAAAGATGTTTATTTTCTTTTTTACATAATAGAAACATAATATATATTTAATATTTTAGAATGTGATTAACAATCTCCTTGTAATATCTTGATTTCCTTTTATCTTCTAATTATTTATTGCATCCCTTAAATTTAGATGTAATAATATTTTTAATATTATTAAATTTTGTGAAGTAATTTGTTCTCTTATTTCTAATAATTTAATTTTTTCCTGTTGGGGCCTTTGTTTATGAGAAATTAGGATGTTTTAGGGAGGAAGAAGTTGGCGACAAGTGGTGGAAATGGTCATTAGGAAGATGCAGAAATAAAAACCGAGGAAAGGGAAGGAATTGGCTGAAGATTGGCAGTTAGGGAGGGGTGGCAAGAAGAAGCATACACAACCGAGCGAGAAAAGAGCAAGGGTAGTTGGGGAATGAAGATAGTCAAGCAAGGGAGAAGGAACTAGTAGTTCAGGTAGGCATGCAGGAAAAGGGAAGAATAAGATAAAATGAAGAAAGGAGAACCGAGAAGGGGTTGGGTTGTTGTGTCGTAGCTGTTCTTAGCGATATTTTTCTTCCTATGTTGGGGGCTATGAGAAAAGATTTGTGACCGCCTTTCTATAAGCTTGTATTCCGCCTATCAAAGTTTTGGATATTGAGGAATAGGCCTCGAGCCTGATGTAATGTAGTCACCTTTTATATTAGTGAAGAATATTGTTATTGGGATCATAGCATGTTGACTATGTGTTATTATAGATCTTTAAATTTTTTATGTATGCACATGTTTAGGTAGTCTTTCTGTTACAACATGTATATACTGTTGCGATATGACTTCTTTGAAGAATAATTCAATGTTCCCTAATATCTATGCTTTGATATGGTTTTCCCTAATACTACATTCCAAACCTCGTCTAACTAAGGTTGCGACATGCCTCAGGTGAGACTCCTTACCGTTCCCGAGTAAGGTGAAAATATCATTGTTGTGTTAGACTACAGCGGAGCATTGTTGGCCCCTACGCCTGAACCAGGGGTCTCGACCCCGTTTCTATTTCTACGCCAACAAATGGTTCCATTGTTGGGACCTGAAATTCAAAAATAGGGTTTGGAATATGGTATCGAGGATCTTTAAGAAAGAACTGTGAAACTGTTGGGATGAGAAAGTGGAGTAGTTTGTTTCTCAGCAAGCTCAACTCCACTGACGAACTGTTGTGAAAATGAAGGAGGAAATCCTATATGTGGAACTGGTGAGTGACCAGTACGAGATATTCTAGTGCAATTTTCCAAAATAATTTTACAACTAGTTGCGGGGATTGCAGGTAAAAGGGAGGTTGAGCAGACAAAACCCATCTCATCGCAATTTGACTCAAGTAGATTTTACTGTGCTATATCGTCTTAACATGGATCTTACAAGAGAAGTAGATTTTTGGGTACATACCACACTGGAAGGGTATATTATTGAATTTTCAGTAGAAAGCCATCATTCCTTTTCAAAGGTTGAAGTTGTGGTCTGATTAGGGTTGCGAGGGAATTTACTAAAAGGGTTTTCCCTTTGGATTAATGTTTTAATGGTGCAAGAGGGCTTGTTGGTGTTCCAAAGCCTGATCATGGTAGTGTAAACACCTAGTACTAGGGGAAGGACCTAAAGGGAGGGATGCTACTAAGTGGGGAACTATGAGGCTATCAAGAGGATGTACGTAGATGACTCCTGAAAGGCCAGGGACATAAGAGTGCAAAGGAGAGTGTGGATAGCATAGAAATGGAAGGAAAGAGCCATACAGATGATTAAAAGGAAACATAAGTGATTGCACCAAGTAGGAGCAGTGTTGAGAGATCCAGAAGAAGGAGAAAGGATGGAAGGAAGCTTAATGGAAGGGCTAGAGACAGTCTCAACCACCATGGGTCCGGAAAGTGATAGGGATCCACCCCTGATAGTGGAGATGGAGATGTTGGATGGAAATGGCCACGTGGGCTTGGAGGAAAGCCTAGCATTAGGGGAATTTTGAGGTGTAAAATGGGCCTCCTCAGAAAAATGTACAACCAAAATAAACTTTATAAGAACCAATAGGATTCAAGATGATGATGTCAACCATGGGGGATGATTCACCATTTTTGGAGTAAAAAAGTAAAGAGATTAAAAAATAATAAAGCTACTTTTTCAACCTGTAATTTCAACTTATCTCTCTAAGGTTTTACTCACATTTCGAGTGGGAGTACTCATTGGATGAAAATTTTGGTTCCTCGTCCAAGGAGTACCCATATTGCATACTTTCGATGGACCCTGCTACACAAAAAAAATGAAAAATACATGAAAAAACATGATTGCAATCACATTTTTCATGTATTTCTCATTTTTCGTCTAGTAGGGTCTATCGAAAGTATGCAACATGGGTAATCCTTGGATGTGGAACCAAATTTTGCATCAAATGATTGTTTCCACTTGAAATTTGAGTAACCCCATAGGGAAATAAGTTGAAAATATAGTTTTTTATTTTTCCCCTCTAAAATTTGATGATGTAATCTAATATTACTTTATTATTTCCACTATTATTTTATAATTTCCTTAGGAGGCCCATTTTATACCTCAAAATTCCCCTAATGAAGATGACATGCATTTGTTCGAGGGAGACTGTTTGTTGAAGATGATGCGTCCAAAGGAATCAACGATATGCCTCTCTGAAGCTCAGGTAGCGTCTCCATTGACCCTCCCCTAGTATTATGTAACAAGCCTAACAAGTTCCTATCTAAGTTAATCAAAATTATAGGAGTTCATAGTGTGCATGTTAAATACAAAGCTAGTACTAGTAGCAGTGGAACTAGTAGTAGTGGTACAAGTTTACAAGGATCTCCTCAACCGGGATAGCAAGGATTTGTGCTCTTAGCATGGACTCAATCGAAAATGGTGAGGTCATTGACAAGGTATCCTGAGTTCTCCAATAAGGGGAATAAAGACGTAGAACAATGTTGATATCTATGTGAGGCCATCTGGAGAGCCCGCCAAATGCCTGATAATGTGAAGCTAATCAAATTTCAGACCACTCTCAGGGAAAGGGCCTTGATATTGTTCATAAAATGGTTAGAATTACACTAGAACCCAATTGTGGATGATGTTAGAAGAGAATTTGTACAAGAAATCAAACTTCCAAAAACTTATTAGCAAGGGTTGTCAGAGCTATGTGAGATAAAGGAATGGGAGGGAGAGACTACATGGGAGATGATGCAAATATTTAAGGATGCGATCAATAAACTAAGTTACCTGATAGTTCTGAATCACCAAAGGGATTGGTTTATCAAAGCATTGTTACCTCTCACCCATACACCATTGACACAATGGAATATTGATACACTACAAGATGCTCTCGAGCAAGAAACTTGGATAGAATATATGGCAAGATACCCACACGAGTACTGGGGGGGAGCGACACCACATGATCCATCTATTTTGAGTCTCCAAAATCAAATTGCAAGTCTAACAAAGAAGTTAAAGGATCTGCAACCAACCTGATTAGCGCAGCCAAATGCGTGGTGTACAAATTTTGAAGTAGAAGGTTGTGTTGCTATAACATGTCTGAGGTTGCTAGGTGCAAGTACCATGTCTACACCAAAAGGACAATTTGGTCCTACACCCATAGCAGGAGTCACACGAGTTGGATCACAAGGTTTGTATCATGGGCGCAACTAAGTGGAGTATTGTGAGGTATGCAAGGGGTATGGACATGCCCCTCGTCTATGCCCAATACTAAAAGAATACTCCAAGGTTCCAAATAAAAATTATTATGAATTGTGTGCTTCCATAACTCACCACACCGACCAATGTAGAGCATTGGATGCTCTAGCAGATATTTTATACTGCTCAACCTTCCGAGTCCATGAGACTACACGAGGAGGGAAAGGAGGAGGAGGAACAAAAGGGTGGAAGGGCAGGAGGTAGAGGTCAATTTCGCTGTTAAAAATGCGATCAAGAAGGGAATGTTTCAAGGGATGTCTTGCTACCAATAAGACCATGGTCTTCTCAATGCAAGTTCAATGCACATGCAACAAAGGACTATCTGGAACTAATTGCAAGATGGGAGGAGAGGAATGGGAAGAGGGGAACGAACTTAATTAACGTAAATCCAAGGGTATTAGAGGTATCCCCCCTCTCAAGTATTAATATAGTCACACGAGGAGGAAAAAATATTGGGGTTGATCGAGGAGACACAAACTAGCCCACGATTATCATACCGGCCTCCCCAAAGCGCTCATATGACCCTGAGTAACAAAAGCAGTATTACAAGGAGGAAAAAAAAGATTTTGATAACCTGAATGAAGGTGCACAATCACAGAAGGGGTAGCCATATTCTCATAAATCTAAGACCGGTACCTATCATAGTCCATAGCAGTCCGACCCATCGAGGAATGGTTCGGGTTATTTTTGCAAATCGTGAATGATGACTAGATGTTGGGGTAGTTGCAGAAGAGTCTGGCCATCCCAGAAGTGGAGGTTGAGGGAGGATCCATTTCTGCTATCTTACGTGAAAGACACACTAGGAGTGTATGGAGGACCAAAAACAGAACAAGCAGAGAGTTCAAGATTGATGCTCAGATTTTTAAATTCCAA
The DNA here is from genome assembly GCA_000404065.3 of Pinus taeda. Lineage (NCBI taxonomy): Eukaryota > Viridiplantae > Streptophyta > Pinopsida > Pinales > Pinaceae > Pinus > Pinus taeda. The sequence continues at coordinate 43,130 of APFE030635407.1, forward strand.
ATCAAGGACACTATGCTAGATCTAGGCTCAGATGTCAACATTTTGCCAAGGAAAATGTGGGAAGCACTAGGAAAAACTCAACTGGCATTTTCACTAATCTAGTTGTAGATGGCGAACCAATATTTTATCCTTCCAATTGGGATACTGGAGGATGTAGAAGTGGATGTAGTGAGGTTGAAAACCCACATAGATTTCGAAGTAATAGATATCATGGGAGAGAACGACCCCTACCCAATGTTTCTCAAGATAGATTGGGCATTTGAAAACTATGCTTCAATAGACTTGAAAAAGGAACTGACGCTTTTGGAGGTAGAATGGGTTAGGGTGATTCATCCTCTAGACCTGTATCAGGGACCAAGATTCACAAAACAAATAGAAGACATAGAAGAGCCAAGGATGTTAGATAAACTATACAAACTAACAACAGGAAGAAGGGAGGACTACATTAACCCAACGGCTAAAGGATCTATTAGTTGGCGGAACATTCAGAGTTCAGAGGTTGGCTCAGAGGTTGCTTGGGATGATTGGCAGTAGAGTGGATATGAGACCAACACTAGACATTGCACAATAATCTGTCAGGTCAATTGGATTGGAACTAAATTAAGGGTCTTCCATGTCTTTAATGATATAGACTCGGTAAATTTATTTCTCAACAAGATTGATGCAACTATTAATGAAGAACGTAAAGTATTGTTACTAAATTTTGTGTTACAACCGACACCGATAAGATGGTGGGGAGTTCACTGCAACTACCTTTGAGAATGGGAGAAGATCAAAATAGCCATGGAATTAATATTCATACAACTGGGGGAGTAACCTCAAGATTTCTCCAAGTGCATGGGGGATTCTGACCCCCGACATCATTTGAAAAATTGTAAGGAAAGATGGAATCAAGAAGGAGTTCTAAAGGAGTTGTGGGTGCATGGTTTCATACACACCTTGGGAACTTTTCCAAAATCCTGATATGTAAAAGAAAAAGTAAGGAGACAAATGGAGGACTGGGATAGTTTGGTTGATCATTTTTTCAACAAATTTTCTTTCTCAGACAATGAAAAAAGGTTGACTAAGGCATTTCAGACTGTCAAGTGGATTATGCTCACAACGGGTGAGCTAGTGGACAAGTGCAAATACCATAGAACGTTAGAGCATATCTATAAGTCAAGGTATCCTAAAGCATTGTCCTTTAGAAATGTGTACAAAGATGTAGATGAGGATGATCTGTAGGAATTACGAAACTTGTCATTCCATGAAATTGAAGGGGAAAGGGACATCAAGGATGGACCTGTAACCGATGCGCCACACTTAATCCCACTGAAGTTGTAGAAGCATAACATCAGGACTCATAAAAAACCAAACTAGCCTCAATTGGCGATTATTGGGATGAACAAACTATAAAATATATTTGCAACCTCCTAAGAGAATATGAATATTTTTTCCCTTCGTCTGTTGCGAAACTGAAAGGGATCAAGGGAGACCTAGGGGAGATGAAAATTGTGCTAAAATCAGATGCAAAGCTAGTAAACCACAAGGCTTATAGATTGAACCTGAGATTCAAGGAGAAAGTGAAGAAAGAGATACAAAATATGCTTTAGCAGTAGGGCGCATATTTCCAGTGGAAAAGGTAGAATGGGTGAGTCTGATTGTAATACAAAACAAGAAAGACACTACAGAGATACAAGTCTGTGTGGACTACCGTAGCTTGAACAATGCTTGTGTGCATGACCCATTTCTTACACCATTCAATGATGAAGTGCTAGATAGCGTAGTGGGGAATGAAACTTACTCCTTTATAGATGGATTCTTGGGCTATCACTAAGTCAGGATTGTTGAGGAGCATAAGAAAAAACTACATTCGCTACAAATGAGGATCTTATGCCTATCATGTTATGCCATTTGGTCTCAAGGATGCACCTGTAGTGTTCTCGAGAATTGTAATTACAACCTTTAAAGATTATATCCAGAGGTTCCTAGATGTCTACATGGATGAATATACGGTCTATAGTTTGCTGAAGAAACACTCCAGTCTACTCAGGAAACACTTCAATCTACCCTAACAAGGCCCATATTTTTGGTGATTCATCTCCCAAGGTTAGGTTTTTGGATGTTAGGGTTTTCCATTGTTTCTCAATAACAAATAGTCCTTTGAGCCTTAGTGTACCATAGTTCAAAGGAATGTAGATGCCACATCTCTTCTTAGACATAAGCTACCTTCATACGAGCTAGTTTATTTCCATTATGTATGTAAGAATATTTCAGTTCTTTGATATTAATTAAATGAAGTTTTATTTCTACTACATCTCTGTGTTTATATTTATATTTGTATTCTATTGCATTCTTGCATAAGTCTGGATCAGTGGTATCAAAGCAGTCTTCTCTTTCTCTCTTTTTTTATGCATGTCCCCAATGAGGTTAGGGTATAAGGAGTTAGGGCTCGAGCTAGTTGAGCCTTTGAAAGATTAGCCTCATAAACCCCAATGGCCTCCCATGGTAGAAGAAAATAAACATGATGATCCTTTCAAAATATTGCTTGAGGAGGCCCTCGAGAAACAAAGGAACATGATGATGTATAATTTTTCCTAGATCCTTCGAGGACTACCCAGGGGCATCACATCTTCATCTAGCAACCACTCTAGAGGTGTCACTCCTTTTAAGGTACAATTTAACTTTGGAATTCCCATATTTGGAAGCCAGATAGATGAAAATGCCATAGATAGATGGTTAAATATGTTGGAACGATATTTTTCGATTCATTAATTTTCCAATCAAGAGAATATTACTTTTGCACTCCTCAAAGTCGTCACCCATGTCAAGGACTAGTGGGAAACCTACTGTGAGAAAAAGGATGAGAGGGAATCCTCATTGTTTTTAACCGCACCCACTTGGAATCATTTCTAAATTCCATCAAGGAACAATATTACCTGGTTGGAAGCTATGAATATAAATACATAAAGTGGACCACACCATGGTAGGGAAGGGACTAAAATGTGTTGAAGTTCACAAATGGTTTTCTTGCGCTTCGCACGAAGCTGGGTATTAAGGATTTTGAGCAACATTTCGTACTCAAGTATTGTGACTATTTACATAAGTACATCTAGAATGAAATGGAGTTCTTGGACATCTCCTCGCATAGTGTCGCCTATCAATATGTTGTTAAGATCGAGTGGAAGTTTAAACAGAAGAAGTGAGACTTTGGATATGCAAATTTGAAGCAAGGGAAAGGAACCCCCAAACCTCAGAACAAAGGACAAAGCCAAGTCGGCGTGACCCAGGAAAACCCGTCGAAGCTGCAAGAAAAGAACAACACCATGAATACAAACAAGGACACCAGAAAGTGATGTGAGTTCCATAAGATCCCCACTCACAACACGAGTGAGTTTCTAGCCAAGCAGTTACTGGTGGATGAGTTGAAGGCTTCCAAACTAGATGCATGTTCTGACTCTGAGTCAAAACCTGACAAGGGGAATGAAAAAGGGAAGCATATTATTAATGCAGAGCCTAGTGCCACCGTTTCCACCACCAAGATCCATAAGGATGAGCCCGAAGATCCAGTGGAGGGGGAGCACCTCTTCCACTCACAAATGTGGGTGAAGGGTTGTTCGCTGCAGTTTATTGTCGACAATGAGAGCCAAAATAATCTCATTTCAGTAGAGGTCATGAAGCGGCTAGGCCTACCAACCACAACTCACCCACAACCATACATAATTGGGTGGTTTCACCAAGTACAAGATCTCCACGTCAGCCAGTTGTGTCGCCTCCCCTACAACATCAAGCCCTTCACATATGAGGTATTGTGTGATGTTTCTCATCCTGAAGTTTGTGATGTATTATTAGGCCATCCATACTTGTGGAAGCGACATGTTGTGTATGAGTCTAGGCCTCGCACTATTATTATTACTTTGGGTAATAAGTTGTACATGATACTAGAGGTAGCACCGCGTACCACCATCTCTTTGATCATGGTGAAGCAATGCAGTAAGATCATTTCCTAGACTGGGAAATTTGTTTTCCTTATGATTTGCCCTCAGGGAAAGAAGAAGACTATGGCCACGACCTCCAAACAGGGCTCCTCCGCACAGAATCAGCATATGGACAAGGTCGTGGAGGAGTACAGGGACATCTACACCTCACCCGCAGGGGTACCTCTACATTGTCAGGTCAAGCACTCCATCAATCTGACCCTGGGCACATCGCTACCTAATGGACTGATCTATCGATGCTCTATTTTGGATGATGATGAAATAAAGAGGCAGATTTGGGATTTTTTGTAGAAAGGCCACATCAGGCCAATTTCATCACCCTATCGGAGCCTGATCATGTTGGTATAGAAGAAGGATAGGAACTAGAGACTCTGTATTGACTATCGGGCACTGAACAAGATCACTATTTAGAATAGGTATCTGATCCCACAGAATAATGACCTTCTGGACTAGCTCAAGGGGGGAAAATATTTTAGCAAGATTGACTTGAAGTCTGGTTATCACCAAGTACCAATCGAACCTTCAAATGTGTGGAATATTGCCTTCAAATCCAAGGAGGGCCTTTTCGAATGGCTGATCATGCTGTTCAGGTTGACCAATGTCCCTACAACCTTCATGAGGTTGATGGACAACATCTTATGACCCTTCACCAACTCATATGTGGTGGTGTATTTGGATGACATCCTGATCTTCTTCCAGAGTTGGGAAGAGCACCTCCACCACATTCGATAAATCCTCCAAACATTGTGGCAACAAAAGTTGTGTGTTGATTTGGAGAAATGCACTTTTGGTATGACCCAGGTTTAATATATCGGGTACATCATTGATGAGCAGGGTGTGCATGTGGTCCCAGCCAAGATACAAGTCATTCAATATTGGCCAATCCCAACCAATTTAATAGAGCTCTATATATTTCTAGGTCTTGCCAAATTCTACCACAAGTTTGTGTTGGTTTTCTCTCATACCACTTAGGCTTTGATTCAAGTCACAAAGGGAGGAGCGAAAGGAAATTTATTTTGGTATGAATCCTAACGTACATAAGGCATTTGATGAGTTGAAGACTTGCCTCTACTTTGCACTAGTGCTTACATTATCATATCGACACTAACCATTTGAGATTGGACAGATGCCTTCAACTATGCTATTGGTGCAATTCTTACTTAGCAGGGGAATCCAGTGTCACATCATAGTGAGACACTTTCAGACATAATCCAAAAGTATCCCACCTATGAAAAAGAGATGTATTCCATTGTGCAGGCCTACCGACAATGGAAACATTACATTCTGGGGAAGGAAACGGGCATCCACACATACCACTGATGCTTACAATTCATACAAACATAAGGGAAGTTGTAGAATGATCGCCATCATAAATGGGCCACATACCTGCAATAGTTCCATTTAAACATCAAGCACAAAAAGGGAAGTACCAACAATGTTGTAGACTACCTCAGCTAACCACCAATCATGACATTGACCATTGTGATCGACTCTTGCGGGCATGAGACTTCGGTTGGCCTCATCTTTACAAGAGCGCTCCAGAATTCAAAAACACATACCAGACACTCCTGGAAGGCAAGAAAATTCCAAATTTTCACCTCCAAGACGCATTGTTATGCCACCTGGTACAATTCTATGTTTCTTCAAGTGAGCGTGCCAAGACGATTTGGGAGGTGCACTACAGTTGGATCGTTGGACATTTTGGAGTAGAGAAAACAATGGCAGTATTGCAGAAGTATTTTTATTGGCCAAACCATTTCCAAACTGATAATCAAGAAGCAAGGTCTATACACTCCTTTTCTTACTCCTAGTCAACCTTGGGAATCCATCTCCATGGATTACATGTCGGGCCTTCCTTCTACTAAGCATGGCAATGACTGTGTTTTCGTGGTCGTCGACTGATTCCCAAAGATGGGCATTCTAGTGGCCTGCAAAAAAAGTATCACAATAGAACCCACTAAGATCTTCTTTGAACGAGTGTGGGTACACTTTTTGATCCCACAGTCCATTGTCTCAGATCGGGATAGGATGTTCCTAAGTAAATATTGGTCAAGTCTTTGGTCGATGCTAGATAATAATCTCACTAATTCCACAAATTTCCACCCCCAAACTGATGGCCAAATAGAGGTCGTAAACAAGATGATTGTACACATTCTACGCATGTACAACTTGAATAATCCACACACATGGGATAAAAATCTCCCTTATTTCCAGCATAGCTACAACAGAGCTCTCCATAGCTCAAATGGCCACAACCCATTTTAGGAGTGGTTGAGATTTCGACCACTATGTCCCATTGATGTGGCCATACCAATTGCAGCTACTCAAACAGATTTAGACCATGTCCAGTCTGAAGCTCATAAGGCTACCAACTTCATTGAGCATATTTAGCGCACTTGCTAGCAGTTCCATGAAATATTGGACAAAGCCAATGCTAAGTACAACCATCAACATGATAAGCATTTGATGCCACACAAGTTCCAAGTGGGCGACAAAGTTTGGTTACACTTGCATAAGGAGTGCCTCGATGGGCCCCACCGCAAGCTTTGCTCGCTCTGATATGGGTCTTACACCATCACTAGGTTGTAGGGGATAATGCTTTAGAGCTCAACATTCCACCATTCCTTGGCATGCACCCAGTGTTCAATGTGGACCGCCTTTGACCATTTTCCACCATTATTAGACACATCAGGCATAACAAAACAACTCACACCAATATAGATAAACCAAGACTGCATGGAACAAGCTACAACTGATCAGATCATGGACACATAGATCAAGAACACTCACTAGCTGAAGATCCAACTGTATCGGGTTGTCAAATCTAGCCAACTCCTGCACCAAGGCAAGTGGCTCACCAGGGACCAAGTTTGGCAAAAGTTTCTCCATATCATGGAGTCACTCAACGCAATGGGGACCATTGCTTCCTAAGGGGGGAGGACTAATGCAGGTGGATATGGGTGGCCACCCGCCTATTCCTTAATTGTAGCACAATTTACTTTTTTTAGCATTTTGTCGGGTCTTGAACTTCCAAAGCTATTTTGAGGCCCTAAACGACAATTTTCTTGGAAAATGGGAAAATGTGAGTCCTTGGTTGACGTTTGCAGTCAAAATTTATAGTCCTCGGATAGATATTTCTAACAAGGTATCGTGCGCATCAAACGGAGATCGTATTCCAAAGTTACGATCCCAGGAAGTTGATGTACCAATTACCCCAACAAGGCCCACAATTTTGGCGATTTGTCTCTTAGGGTTAGGTTTTTGGATTTTTAGGGTTTTTCATTATTTCTCAATAATAAATAGGCCATTGAGCCTCATTTTAACACAGTTCAGAGGCATGTAGTCGTCACATTTCTTCTCAGATATAAGCCACCATTGCCCTAGCTAGTTTATTTCCATTATGTATGTAAGCATATTTCAATTCTTTTATATAAATGAAATGAATTGTTATTTCTGTTGCATATCTGTATTTATTTTTATATCTTTATTCCATTTCATTATTGCATAAGTCTAGATCACAATTTTTCACACACATATTTGATAAAACTATACTTAGAAGTCTGAAAATATACAATATTACGACTTATTCCTCTTTAGATTTATAAATATGTAGATTAATCTTTATTGTGTATGCATGCAAATTTAAATTTATGCACAAAATAGAGAATGGTGAAGTAAAATCCCACAAGCCACATTTGACCCAATATATATCTTGGGAAACCCTTTCAAGGGAAAACCCAATTGGAAAGTGAGGTTGCTCTGCTCTCTTTCTCTGAATAGAAAATAACTATGACTATAAAGAAGTAAGATTTATCTCATGTGGGATACTACACTGCACAAATCCTCTTTGAGTTCTCTCTCCCAATCCCTCTCGACTACTTTGATCGTCTATGGAACAAATGTACTTAAAAACAATGGGACCCCTTTTCCTTCTAGTTGCCTTGTTATAACATAACCTAACAACCTACTAGTTGTTAGGTTTGACTCCCTAAACTCTTAACCAAAGCTACAAAATGAATTCTTTTAGAGTCTTATTCATCATGATCATGTGGCTAGCCCTATTTCCATGAATAATGGGGGTTGACATGGCACCCTATCAAATTATTGTGGCCAAAATAGGAATGTCAACTTCTGAGTGGCATAATTTTTTCTTATAGACACTGATTAAGGAAATTCGTTTTCCATTGGAAAGGAATTTGTGTGTAGAAAGTTTTGCCCCTAAAAAATGTTGTTTGATGCATCAAAATTCTCCTAGAATATTTTATATATTAATTTGAAAAATTGGGCCCTGTCAGTGAAAATGGTCATGTGAGTCAATTTCTCCACTTTTTCCACTTCGCTTTATGTCTGCTCAAATACCACCTTAGTGGTAAACATGATCTAATACCTCCTTAGTGGTAAACCTGCTCCGATACCACCTATGATGCCCCTAAATAATTCTCATGGTTTAAGGTGTCCTAAAACTTTTCGTTGTGTGGCACTAACATGCTTCTCACCAATTACTTGACCCCTTTGGCGATACCTCACCTGGACTACGTCTCATAAATCAACACTCAAGTTTATTATGTTTAAGTTAAGTTCATAGTGGAATGCCAATATTTTTTTTTTCTACTTTAAGACTAACCTAAGTACCCACAGGGGATTTGAACCGGTGACCTATCGCAAGGAGTGCCTTAACAGCGCACCCATTCACCATCAATCCAAAGCCTCGTGGGCCATAGTGGAATGCCAATATTATGATAAAACCAATTGTGTAATTATCCACATCAACATCATTATCATAATTAATTTATAACGGTATATAAAACTCCAATATTCAAGAAGATGAATATTTCACAACTCATCAAATGCAACAGGTAAAAACACCAAAATATAAATTGGGATGGTCCACAGCCTTCTCCCCACAAAAATATTTTATAAATAAAACTTCTTTACAAAAGGTGGCTCAGGCTCAGTCTACAACCTACCACCCACCCATACAACCAAAATATAATACAAGGTAACTCATTCGGGTCTTAGCTACACATCCACCCTTGCAAGGAAACTTGGTTTGGTTAGGCGAAGCCACATGTTGATTCGTTTCTCCAACAAAGTTCAATTGGAAGGATGAGAGTCACTCTTCCAAGACTTTGTGTGATTGTGGCCCTCATCTACTTTTCTAACCTATGGTTCCCTTGTCTTGTATCACAACTTGACTTAATTATGCTTTTTGTTGAGTTGTGTTGTGTGTTATGTTATATGGTTTCCCATTGCTCCACATCTATAATTTATTTATATGGATCGTGGAGTACCCAAGGTCCGCATATCTTGGGGTGACGCACGCCTTCATATTTGAGTTGGCCCCACATCACAACTCATCCACATATAACACGTCTTAAGCTCACTCCCTTGCACATTCGGTTAAACCATTTGTTTGATCGTGCCAACCCTCGGTTTCTCCACTCACATCTGTGCACATTGTTTTTGTATAGCTAACTCCTTGGTTGTTTCCTTCCACATCCATGTCATGCGATGAAGATCTAACCATATCACGTGTCATGTCGTTGAGTCATGTGGTGAAAGGGAGCACACACCCATCGCACACCATATGTCTCAGCTCATAGCAAGAGCTAATAGCGAGAACTAACCAACCTGCCATAGGGCATTAAATGGCCGTATGGAGGCCCCTTTACCATGCATGCCCATGCTCTTCCATCCCGCATTGTGCATTTCTTCGGCAGCCCTGACCCATTGCGTCAAACTTTCTCCAGTGGCGGGGGACCCACCACCTCCAAGCTAGCACCAGCCACGCTGGTGCATTTTCAAACCAAGAGCTCAGGCCAAAGACTCATTTTCGTTGCTCCATTTCTCCATTCGCGCTCCCTTCGCAAGTCCTCTACAACCCTTTCAAGCATACATTTCTCCCGCTCACGGTGCTCCTCACCTCGCAGGTCCTCTCATGGTGTTGGCTCACCTTAATGGTCCTCTGCAACCCTCATTAGCTCTTGCCCTGAGGAACCCATCTGTCGGATTTCGCTCGGAGACTTTTCGGGAGGTCGCGGGATCGAAGTTCGTAAGGGTGAGAAGCCTTGCCATATAAGATTCCATTGTTGAACACAAAAAGGAGGGAAAATCCCCCTGATAGACCACTCAAAACTAAAAGGCGCGAGCCGAACTGCGACGGTGGAAGCAATTGGCCGGGCATGTCGAGACTGGGGCTTCTTCTTGGTAATTATAAACATTTGCAGTATCTCATATATCATTTTTTTGACAGTTCGATCGCTATTCACATCAATTCATGTGATGTTGAGAATTACAAGTGAAGAACCATGGGGTTTCAGAATCCACCATGGAAAACAAGATGCGAGTGGGGCGAGAATTTTCAAGATGCGAGTGGGGCGAGAATTTTTCCACCTGCCTACGGAGGAGAAGATGCGCTACTTCTCAACGGACCCCAAATCTCGAATGCGCTACTCCACCAGCTTCAATGTTAAAGAAGACAAAACCCTCAACTTGAGAGACTTTATCCACTACTCTTGCAAACCCTTGGAAGAGATGTTGCCCCTTTGGCCTGACAAGCCCACAAATTTCAGGTATTTAGGGCCGATTGGATTTGGACACTTTTACAGAACTGCTAAGGTGATCCAGGAATTAGTTGAATAATTATTAACCATGTTTGTTATCAATATTATGCATTTGGTTATTTTCTGGTATTTGATTAAACAATTTTGATTAGAGTGTCTTCACAAATTTTTATTTTTTTTAATGGACTTGATTATGAGTATCCCATATATAATTTTTCTAAAAGGAAAAACGGATTAACAACATAAACAATTTTACTAATATAATGTTAATATTATCGGACAAATGTTTCATAATTTCTGTAAGATTTCCATGCTCATTGAATGCTTTACCAGGGTACGTCAAGCATTCAATCAAGATGCACACTTCCTCCCAAAGAAAAAACAGAACGACAACATACAAATATTTACTAAAGAAAAGAAAATATGGTGACAACATGAGCAATTTTATAAACATATAATATTAGGCCAACATTTTCTTAATTGCTATAAAGATTTTGAGGTTCATTCAATTCTTTACAAGGCAGCATTCAGCAGATTCTAAAATATTTTTAGAATCGGGTAAATATGATTTAACCTGGCTTTTATCTCTTATTTGAAGAATTTTAGAATAAAATAGTCATTCATTCTTTTTGGTAAAACAAATATTTTCTTAATTGTTGTAAAGTTATCGAAATTTATTTAATTCTTTATAAGGTAATATTCATCGGAAATGGATTGCAGATTCTAAAATATTCTTAGAATCTAATACATATAGTAAAACTAACTGTTTGACTTTGTTTGGCCTAACTTCTATCTGTAAAATTTCATAATTAGATAGACGTTCACGCTTTCCGCTAAGACAAACATTCATTTTCTTAATTACTGTAAAGATTTTGAAGTTCATTCAATTCTTTAGAATCCATATACATCTGGAATAGATTGCAGATTCTAAAATATTTTTAAAATCTGATACACATGACTATGAGTGACATTAATTGTTTCACCTAGCTTCTATATATAGAATTTCAGAATAAAGACTGCTAAGAACTGCCCATACTATTCTCTATACCCAAATTTTCATGTTTGGAAAGATTAATTAACTCCCCAATTTGAAACTGTTGGATTGTTCAAAAAGGCAAATGCAGAGTACAGTAAGCAAATTGGAGATCTTGCGAGGATTCTATTAAGTTATATGTGCGTTAGGTTATAGTTTATTGGAGATTTTCCCTCCTTTTTGTGTTTCTGCTTTTGTTGGCTATACAGTTTGAGAATTTGTACAAAGGTAGTATCGATTGAAACTTGCAGAGGCATTCGTGATGTTTATTGATCTCTGATTCTTTTGACAGATTTTGGTGGGTTTTTCAAGCTTCGAGATTAAGTTTTTGTAAGGGTTTGGAGAAAAATAACTTCAATACTAACACTAAAAACTTTTATGAAATATATCAATAGCCTCATAAAAATGATGTGGAAATTTCAAATGGAGAGATTTTATAAAATTCTACATGGTATTGAAGCTTGTTAGGTTGAAATTCCCTTCTTGCGAAAGAGCAAGTTTAATATTTCAATGACAAGGAGTTGGGTTTGTTGCCTTATTTGCTTTAGAGATTGGAATTGTATTTTTCACTGGGAATAAGTTCTAATTTACTCTGCTTGTTCCTTGACATGTTGATTGAGGTGTTCTTCAAGATTTGCAAGGATGATGTCTCAATCTTGGAGAGTGTAATAGGTAGAATATGCTTCCAACTTTGTTCCTTAGAAGTATACACCGCAAATGCTAATTAAGGTGGTCGAGCTTTGGGTGTTTGTTAAAAAAAAGTTTATCGTCTCTACCAATCTTATTCAAATTGGTTGATTACAAGAATGAGGCGGCCAAGGAAAAGTGAACTATTCTTAATTCAACCAAAAACTTTTTTATCCCTCACATTAGAAAGAATACGATTGAAGAGATATATGATGTTTTGATAGCTTTGTACAATAGTGTGAACATATCTTATTAAATATGTTAAGAAATAAGGTCTGTGTGATTTGCATGACTAACACAAACATTGTGGCAAGTTCGATGATGAAGATCACAAAGTTGGGAGCTCAATTTGTTGCCATAAGGGTGAAATTTGAAGATGGAGAGTTGGTGTTTGTTACACTGAATGGTTTATAGCATCATGGGAACCCTTTCTCTAGGGTATCTATGCTGATGATAATTTTCCCACCGTTGTAAAGCTTTGAGATTATGTTGTGTAATAAGAAACAAAGCCAAAGACTATTTCAATGAAGTAGATCAAATTAAAATATTTTTCCTAGTTAGGAGGATGTGTAAGGAGGCAACAAAGGAATGCTCAAGAAAGAGAAACATGAACTAATTTATTTGAACTAAGATAAGAAGGATTTAAGTCATGTGAAATATTTCAAGTTCCAACATAAAGGAAATCATGCTAACAAATGTCTAGAAAAAAAAGGAAGGCAAAGAGCCAACATAAACTAATTACCACTGAGTGTAGATGTTATATATGGAAATTAGACAAGTTTGAAAAGAATAAATTATGTGTGTGTGAAATCAATTCAAATTCATATTTACAATGGATCATGACCATAAGATTAATACATGTAGAATTAAGAGTCATGACTCTTCATGAGGGTTGCTCTTCATAAAGATCGACTTGTTACAAAAGGATATAACATCTAACTATCTTAAATTAAATGCCAACATTAGCATGTATCCTAATCTAAGTATGGTGCAAGGCATCACTTCTTAAAATGATCCAACCTCAAAGCATTAGTAAGGATGAGTGTCAAGTCGATCCAAACTCCCACATAGCTTCATCTTCCAATAGGTTCCTCTACTTAATTTACATTTTTATTTCTTTTTACTTTTGTAAGTAAGGTTTGACTATTCTTTTTTCTAATGATTGATTTCATGTTCTTTATCTAATAATATATTCGCAAAATGTTTCACTGCGTATTTATTTTCTTATGATTCTCTGCCACAATGAGTTACAACATCTCGTCAAGTCAGTTCCTAATCCCTCCCAAACTCATCAAGCAAGCTGCATTATTTATTGTCACTATTAGGATCACCTTCCTTGAATATGCTCTTTTTTTCTTCTTCTTTTTAGAGCTCTATTCTCTGGACATTTATTTAAGTAATCCATGTGAACCACTCTCATAATTTCTAGTTATAAATCTTATTTGGACTTTCTTCTTTTTATGTTTGACCAATCCCATCTTCTTCTCAATCCTTCAATCCAAATATATTAATGATGTCATGCCCCAAAGTTTGACCATGAGTATCTATGACTTTAACAAAATATTTGGCAATGGTTGGAGACGACCCTATAGCAATTCGTTTCTATTCATACTAACAAATACATTTTGTTCACTTCTTTCCTCCAACATAGTCAAACTATTATCTACAACATATTGTCTTGAATTACCTAGTCCACTCCTTTGCTCTACATTTTCTAATCTTCAGTCATTTTCCATCAACTCTAGTTGATTATTTGAGTTATCACATTCTCAAGGTTCTTTTATGATAGCATTAAACTTCGCTAAACCGGAATGCGTTTCCCTATGTATACATCTAGTATCTTTGATGCAAATAAATAATTTTGATTGCCTTCATATAGTTTTTCATCTTAGAAACATGTCATTTTGTAACTTCCACTTCTCCATACTTGATTTCATTATTTATGACCAAACAACCTTCTAAATCATAATATATGAAGACCTCACAACTATTAGAGAATTTTGAGATCTAACATGGGCCTCTTAAAAAAATTAATAAAAGAGTTGTAAATTTTCAAAAAGAAAGAAGTACTTATTATCATGCTTTCAACTTATGTCCATGATATGTGAAAAATGCCTCATGACCATCTAAAGTAGATATATTAAAGAAAAATAATAAAAAATACATAAATTTTAAAAGAAAAAGAATAAAAACTACTTCTTATCATATTTTCAACTTATGTATAAAGTCTAAAATAATCCTTTATAAAAAATAAAAAAAAAATAAAAAATTAATAATATTTTAAAAAAAAAATGCAAAATTATTTCAAAAGTAAAACATTATCAAGACATGTTGAAAATTAAATTTATACATCATTAAACTATTCCACTTTACATTATTTTAATAAACCAATCAAATAAATTAAAAACAAAATTTTACCAACTCCCTACCACATACAACATTCATTTCATTCATTTTCATAATGTCATGTTCATCAACCAAACATCACCATTCAACAAACATCATCATTCTTCCCAACAATGTCACATTTGATGGTTAATCAAACAAAAATCACCCACATAAAATAAGTTACTTATGAATATGTTATGTTCTTTTTTCAGTGACTACTATCATAAACAACTCAAAATATCACATTAAAATAATCATTGCAGAATGTTATTCCAATTTGTTTTTTTTTTTTTTTTTTAATTTTATATCTTGATGTTTCTTACCCTTGTCCTCCAAAGTACTTTGGAAGCACAACTGTTGTGGATCCCGAATCTATGAAGCTTATTCATCTTATTTGGTGGTGAGATTGGGTAGAATAGGTCCAATGTTTTGTTAGATCCAACTAACAATTGTTTCTGTTATTCTTTCACCTTCTTGTCTACTCCTCCGATGAAAAACAAGATGGTAGGAAACCCTTAAACTTTTTGTGTCATCTTCTTTATATTGATCGTCAATTTTGTCAACTTGTTTTATTCAGTCATTTTTATTTTGATGGTTAATTTTAAATTATTTTTTTAACATTGAACTACTAAGAATGAGATGAATTCTAGAACTGTTAAATTGTAATTAATGGAATCTGATTTTAATGGGACTAAATGACTTCTTACCTCAACTTAATCACAACACTGACATACTGCAAAACTAAGCATTGACAGTCATTTTTATTTTGATGGTTAATTTTAAATTTTTTTTTAACATTGAACTACTAAGAATGAGATGAATTCTAGAACTGTTAAATTGTAATTAATGGAATCTGATTTTAATGGGACTAAACGACTTCTTACCTCAACTTAGCAAAACTAAGCATTGACAATCACTGTATCATTACCCATAAAACTTGATCGGCAGAGACTAACATACTGCAAAATTCATAATTAAACATTGACAATTACTACATTACTACCCATAAAACTTTACTGCAAAATTCATAATTAAACATTGACAATTACTACATCACTACCCATAAAACTTTACTGACTAATCCAATTTTAAAATATTCTCAAAATCAACAATCCAATTTAATTCAATATCTACTACTATTAATTTCTAAATCACTATTCCAGCCTTTTTTTATATATTTACATTCAACATTTTTCTTTTACACAATTCAATTCTAAAAAAATTCTTCTCACACAAAGTTCTTATTAAATTTAAAAAACAAAAACATATATTAAATTTATTCATTTATTAACATACTTAATTTTTGTAAAAACAAACTTCCATAATCAAAATTCCATTCATACCATGTCTTTACATAAATTAAAATAAAATTAGATTTATCTATTTACTAATTCTTTTTAAATTTTAAAATTTAGGTTTATCTATTTACTAGTTTTTTCTATATTTTAAAATTTAAATAATCATTTAAAGACAAAATTTATTTCTCAAGATCTAAGTATGAATTTGAAAAAATTAACCAATGAGATCAGTGTCAATGAAATCAGAACCATCTGAATTCCCTTCACTCTGTTAAAAATTCCTCAAACCCTTTTAACACTGAAATTCTTTGGCACAAGCCTATTCATCTTGACCAACACAATGACCCATTTGACCGCTGTAAATTTTGTAGCACAAAACTCAGATACCTGATTAAACACAATGAACCATTTGAAATGGAAAACGAAAATAAAATTGGAGGAATTGTATAAGAGTTGATAAAGTGTGCAGCCACAACAGAGCAGCCATGAGATCGATTTCCATAGAATAAAATTCCAAGAAGTGTCTATTGGGGAAAATCACACTCAAAAAAGTTCCCATCCTGCAATATTGTCCAGAAAGAAAAGATTGCAAGCCCAATCCTACATATGACATATGGACATTGTGATGATAAAACTATGGTGTTTGCCGAGCAGAGAGCAGAGATAGTTGCATCCCTCTTTTGTCTTTCACAGCCTCAAAGCCTCGGGCACAGAAAAACCTGGTACTGCATCAATGCCTGAAAAACCTGGTACTGCATCAATGCCTGAAGAAACTTAATCCCGAAGTTTGAAAACCCCATCGAAATCCGTCAAAAGAATTAGATATTAATAAACATCACGAATGCCTCTGCAAGTTTCAATCGGTACGGCCTTTGTAAAAATTCTCAAACTGTATAGCCAACAAAAGCAAAAACATAAAAGGAGGGAAAAAACGAACCTCATAAAGAATTGAATAAATTTCAATAACTTTACAGCAATTAAGAAAATATTTGTTTTACCAAAAAGAATGAATGACTATCTAAAATTCTACAAATAAGAGATAAAAGCCAGGTTAAACAGTTAATTTCACTCATATTTACCAGATACTAAAAATATTTTAGAATCTGCAATCCATTCCAGATGAATGCTGCGTTGTAAAGAATTGAATGAACGTCAAAATCTTAATAGCAATTAAAAAAATGTTTGCCTAATATTATATGTTTATAAAATTGCTTATGTTGTCACTCTGTTTTCTTTTTTAATTTGTAACTTGTCAATTCTGTTTTCTCTTTGGGAGGAAGTGTGCATCTTGATTGAATGCTTGACGTAGCCTGGTTAAGCATTCAATGAGCATGGAAATCTTTACAGAAATTATGAATCATTTGTCCGATAATATTAACATTATATTAGTAAAATGGTTTATGTTATTAATCTGTTTTTCCTTTTAGGAAAATTATATATGAGATACTCATAATAGAGTCCATTCAAAAAAAATTGTGAAAACGCTCATAATCAAAATTGTTTAATCAAATACAAGAAAATAACCAAATGCATAATACTGATAACAAACATGGTTAATAATTATTCAACTAATTCCTGGATCACCTTAGCAGTTCTGTAAAAGTGTCCAAATTCAATCGCCCCTAAATACCTGAAATCTGTGGGCTTGTCAGGCCAAAGGGGCAACATCTCTTCCAAGGGTTTGCAAGAGTAGCTGATAAAGTCTCTCCAGTTGAGGGTTTTGTATTCTTTAACATTGAAGCTGGTGGAGTAGCGCATGCGAGATTTGGGGTCCGTTGAGAAGTAGCGCATCTTCTCCTCCGTGGGCAGTGGAAAAATTCTCGCCCCACTCGTATCTCGTTTTCCGTGGTGGATTTTGAAACCCCATGGTTCTTCACCTGTAATTCTCAACATCACATGAATTGATGTGAACAGCGATCGACTGCAAATGTTTATAATTACCAAGAAGAAGCCCCAGCCTCGACATGCCCGGCCGATTGCTTCCACCGTCGTAGTTCGGCTCGCGCCTTCGAGTTCTGAGAGGTCTATCAGGGGGATTTTCCCTCCTTTTTTGTGTTCAACAATGGAATCTTATATGGCAAGGCTTCTCACCCTTACGGATTTCGATCCCGCGACCTCCTAAAAAGCCTCCGAGCGAAATCCGACAGATGGGTTCCTCAGGGTAAGAGCTAATCGAGGGTTGCAGAGGACCTGCGAGGTGAGCCAGCACCGTGAGAGGACCTGCGAGGTGAGGGAGCACCGTGAGCGGGAGCGGTGTATGCTCGAGAGGGTTGCAGAGGACCTACGACGGGAGCGCAAATGGAGCAATGGAGTAACGAAAATGAGCGTTTGGCGCGAGCTCGGTTTGAAAATGTGCCAGCATGGCACGGGTGCTAGCTCGGAGGTGGTGGGTCACGGGAAAGAGCTAACTAGCCTGCTATGGGGGCATTTAATGCACTCGACGGCGACCTCACCATACATACATGCCTATGTCTTTCCATCCCGCATCAAACTTTTTCCGGGAGCTCCGTGCATCGCATCAAACTTTTTCCGGGAACGGGTGACCCACCACTTCCGAGCTGGCGCCCGCTGTGCTGACGCATTTCAAACCAATGCTCATGCATTTTCAAATGATCCCTCGCGCCAAACATTCATTTGGTCCATTCGCGCTCCCGAAACAGGTCCTCTGCACCCCTTTCAAGCATTCGTTTCTCCTGCTCACGGCGCTGCAAAGCCTCGCAAGTCCGCTCACGGTGTTGAATTCCGGCAGGCTGTGCGCCAGCTGTAAGGTAAATTAGGCAAATCTTATTATTATATATTAACATAAACAACGATTCTTAATATGCAGAATTAAATACTTTAAAGAATCTAAAAATGAAGCCCAAGATAAATACCTCCGGCCATTGATGCACTCTGTCACTGTTTCTCCAATTCTTAACAAAGAATGCAGCCCTCTTGACTGATTAAAAACCCGCTTCAGATGTCAACAAGTATGCTTGAGACCGAACAACCTTTCTGTGCACAAGTTCTGGTTAAACATTGATAAATTTCGCTGAGTGAATGACTTTTGGAGATTAATTCGTCCTCGCTGGAACGTTGTGTATGTGCAAAGTCTTGATTTCTCCAACAAAAGCTTACAGTTCAGTGATCAGGATCTTTCATCAGATAATAAGAATCTGACAGTGCCTAACAAATAACAATCACTTATGCCATCGTTCATAAACTTATAAGGAAGAGCACATGACAGCGTATAAAAGCTCACGGGAAGAGCACATGACAACGTACGCACAATGCCACTCGCTTACAGATTCTCTTCACATAACAATCATCAAATCTGTGTACATTGGGGACATAACAACCTCACGCAAGCAGAAAATAAAAGAACACAGATAATCTGGAAAGCACTTCCAAGCTCTATTCTTTCAATTTGATGGTGTAAAACTGAAGGGATTGAGATGCAAACTTGGGGACCAAACAGAAACATATATAGCCAAGCTTCCATCAAGTTTCTGTTGGCTATGTGTCAGGTGTTTCACAAATCATGGTAGAGAACTCCAGATGGTGTAATGGACCACTTCAAAAGCTCCCAACAAGAAATTATTTAACTGCTGGCTATGTGTCACGTGTTTCACAAATCATGGTAGAGAACTAGAGATAGAGTAATGGACCACTTCAGAAGCTCCCAACAAGAAATTATTTAACTATAGTTGATTTCCGTAATTTAAAGAAATTACTGTAGTTGATTTCCAGAAATTAAGGAAATGACTACAGTTCACTTTCGTAATTTTAGGCAGCAATTGAGAAAAACTTAATGGAACTTAACATTATAAATTAGGCACTTAACATTATAAATTAGGCAAAGGACTGCCCGTGATAGAGAAACTGATTAACTACTGCACACTCTGCATGGCACACTAAATTATTTTAAGCAAAGTTCATGTTTCTCGTGTTTCTGCTGATTGCAACAGTTTAGCCTATTATTAAACGAGTGTTTCTGCTGATTGCAACAGTTTAGCCTATTTTTAAACGAGTTCATCTTTTTGTGGTTGGTTTTTTTTTTTGCTAAATTCTAACAATTTAGCACAGTAAACCTTTAAATGAGCAGAAAAACACTGGAAGAAAGTGCCTCAGAAGAAAGACATTTTGAATGAATGCACATGCTTGGGAAGGCATTTTCGTTCAAGGTCTAATAGCTGTCCAACAAACTCTTTAGCAAGCTAGTGGGCTCTGTTGCAATGTATACTTTATTGAGTACTTACAGGACCTTATAATTACTACTGGGCACCATTCCAAGCCTACAGGTTCTGATGTATGCCTACATAATTTGTCGAGGGGCTTACGGATTCTGTAAGTGTTGATCAGTCTTGCAACTCTGCTATGCAATCTATTGTGCAAGTTGAGAGCTCCATTGTGGGCCTACACTTTATGTTTTTGACTTATTAGTGTTCCTAAGATCCAGCAAACTCTATTATGGACTTCTTTTTGCTACAAGCTCACGAATCCTGTTAGAATTCATATTTTGAGAAGTACAACAATATATTACTTATCGTTACATACTAGAAAACATGCAACTTTTCTGAAAAAAAAAATTATACTCTGTAGATAACAAATGGGAGGAGCATCTAATTATTAATCCAAATGATGTGTTAGGATCAAGTAAAAAGCAACATGTTTTAACTTTTATTGTTGAAACTTGAAATCTGGGAAGGATTTTTTTAATCAAAAATCTTTTGACTATAAAAACAAGCAATGAACACTTTGCAATAAAAGACATCCACATTGGGATTATTTATTCATGGAATCATGAACCCCAGTGGATATTAATCTTTGCTACATTTTCATTGTGCTAAGAAAGAAGCCAACTTAAATAAATCATAAATGCAAAGATAACCTTGTTTTACCACTAGTTGGGCCACTTCACATCTGCCAATCTATTTGGGTGAAAGAGCTTCAACAATTTTCTTTAATGGAGCTCTAATAAGTTTTATAAACTCCTTAAAGTAGATCGAGAGCTACTTGAAGATTCGCAATTTTGCCATCTCACTCAAATTTGTTATGACTTGACATCAAGTACTAAAAAGTCGCAATTTAAAAGACAAAATGCTATTTCATGTATAACTTCATACAACTACATGTGCAAAGTAGCATTTAGACAGGCTATGGACAATCTTAATTTAGCTCCTTTGCTGAATTGTCTGAATAATGTACGCGTGCAACTAAAATGAGAAACTAACTCTCCAAAGAAGGCTGCAGGCATAGGAATGCGGTAGCCTGCATATAATCCCATGCATAAATTTGTCTATCGATTATATCAGAGCAAGCATTCAATAATGACCTAGAGGTATAAAATGTTCAATCACAATCTAGAGGTACAAATAATTGGACCAGAGATACAAATATTTGGATAGACTTGTTGCTGATTATGAGTGCTCAAAGTTTGTCCTTTCTCTGAACAATAGACAGGTCATCTGATAGGCTAGAGCCTAGATTATAATCAGCATTAAAAACGAACATCCATTAAGAAGGCTGTACTGACATGCGAATATGCAAGTCTAAAACGCCATGAGTACTGGTCTATTTCCAATCCAGTAACTTCGCTTACCGGCATTTCTTCAAGTCACTATAAAGTCCTTTAGCATACATTCCACTAGCATAACTTACTCACATATGCAGAGTTTTAAGTCCCAGAGGCACATTCACATTTGCTGCAATTATGTCTCCACAGTGTTCGATACACCTATTACTTTATATTCTACCACACATTTATCTCCCACTTGAACCTGCTGGAAAGAAGTAGACTGCATAAGATTTTTATGTGATTAAAATAGAATCAGAACTGGCCTTATCAATCTTGACTACAAGCGTCACAAATGCCCTAGACCAATAAATATTTATATCTGGTTAGAAAATCTTTTATAGCAAAAAGAAAAAACAGGACATCTCAATACATGGGAACTTCATAACCAAAAGTTCCACATAAATTACAATCTTGATTAGGTACATGATATTCTAGTTTTATCAGAAGCCCATCATTATGCTACTTCCAGACCAGTTCAGAATATATTCAGTACACACCTCGGAATTGGAATTCACCAAAACTCCATGTGCATGTTGCAAAACCCACTCAACTGTTCCGAGACACCAAAGAATGTCTGCTCCCATGGGACTCCATTCTCCAGTCCTGCCTCCTCCGCCCGAATCTGTGATGCACCCTCTGGTCTTGTGAAGCACTTTTACCAACTAGCTGCATGTGATCTGCAAACAAAATTATGAGATGATTGACTTATACCCAAGCCTAGCATTAGTTCATATATGACAGAAAGTAGCACCAATTGCTAGTTAGAAGTATACCCATTTCATGGGAAGTAGAAGTGCAATAAGAAAGTTTGGCCTGATACTCCAAAGGCAGTTATAACTGACATGAAATTGACACGCACATTACACAATATGGTTCCAAATATCAACATAAACTAGAAAGCTGGATATTTGACAATTTTCTCAATAGACCCTCTGCAGGCTATGTGATTGAAAGATAAAAATCGAACATGTGTGCCTATTGGAGGGCATTTTCCTAACCACATAAGGGCTACAACATGAAGAGCGTAGTTTAATAAAAGGAGGGTATGTCAATAAACCTTTCAATTTATTACTTTGTTCACCCAGTTCTCGCATATTCAAAGAGTACTCTTGGTTTCTCAAAGACAAATTGTAGATTGAAAAGCCCTTTAAACAAAAGACCTGCCCGTCTTAATTTATCTGTGCTTAGGTCTCTGAATTTACAGAAAGAGAGTGATCAGCATATGGACTTTGAAATAATCGAATGCCTGTCAGAGGATACATTTGACATGCAAAGAAGGGTTGCTTCAAATGAAAGGACAGTCTGTTCTTCTAACGTGAATGAAGAGCAATGGTTTATATAATGCCAACAAATCATAACATAGATACCTACTTATAGCAACAATTCTTACACTCGGGCACTTTTTCTGCTCATCATAACATAGATACCTACTTATAGCAACAATATATACGGCCCAGCCAAGGCAGAACACAACTACATCATTTGTAAGAAATGATGAAGACAATGTGGTAAAACAGGGGTGATACTTGGTACTTTTTACTGCAAACTGCAGACTGGGGGAGCTTTGTCAAACAAACACCTTAAGGATATGGATAGTCTACGAAATTCTCTTGTTGTCAGTCTTTTTGTTGTAGCTGATGGGGTAAGGAGAAATTTACTGAACTAGGCAGTGGATCCATTATGCCTGCAGGATTTACTAATTCTCTCATAAAAAACTCATCTGAAAATTCACTATTGCAGGTTACTGCAACATTGACTTTTGCTGCTGCCTGTGCATAAGCGGGTACTACTATTCTCATTGGAAATGATTTAAGAGAATGTGCCCAGAACCACTGTGCAAAATATGAAACTGCTACAGCTATGGAATTCTTGAGTTGGTTCATGGTTTCACCATCATTTTTTTTTTACATTTTGGATGTTGGCAAAGAGGTAATATTTGGTGTGCCTTGTTGAAGAAGTCCATTCACACTTAACACCAGAAGTGTATGCAGCTTGATTTTTCCATGAGAATAAAGCTTTCTGCATCAAGCCAATTACCTTTTCGGGGTAATAATGTCCACTGGAAGTTTTGATATGGAAGACATATTAGAGCTAAGCTAAAGGTCACCTAGATTGTCTAGAATCCATTTCTATATTAGCATGTTTTTTTAGGGATCTTGGACATATGTTGATATGCAATATTAAGGGCAGCCCCTTCAGGAACAACAAAAACATCCATATCATTGATTTAGATGCACCATACTTCCAATTGGAAATTCCCAATCATATTTTTGTCTATACATAGTTTAAGGTTTAAGTTCTTAATGTTGCTGCAACAACAAACACTCTCCCAAATGTGTGCCCCTCAAGATGTCTGTAAACAACACAAAATTAACCATACCACCTACAAGCCAATGCCCCTTCTTGTGGAGCTTATCACTGGCAATAATTGATGGATATGCCTTGCTTGCAAAGCCCAGTCTATGAAATTCTCTTCTTGTCAGTCTTTTTGTTATAGCTGATGGGGTAAGGAGAAATTTACTGAAGCAAGCAGTGGATCCATTATGCCTGCAGGATTTACTAATTCTCTCATAAAAAATTCATCTGAAAATTCACTATTGCAGGTTACTGCAACATTGACTTTTGCTGCTGCTTGTGCATAAGCGGGTACTACTATTCTCATTGGAAATGATTTAAGAGAATGTGCCCAGAACCACTGTGCAAAATATGAAACTGCTACAGCTATGGCATTATTGAGTTGGTTCATGGTTTCACCATCATTTTTTTTTTTACATTTTGGATGTTGGCAAAGAGGTAATATTTGGTGTGCCTTGTTGAAGAAGTCCATTCACACTTAACACCAGAAGTGTATGCAGCTTGATTTTTGCATGAGAATAAAGCTTTCATGTTGCTGTTAAAACAGTTAAAACAAAATTTGTGGTTGTTCGTACACATCCAACTGATGAGAGTTATCTTCTCCAACTGTGTATAGAACCTGATGTAGATATGTTTTCTAGGCATGCTACATCATCAAATATACAGGTGGTTTGATTTAAATCTGGTAAGATTGCTTCAACACCTAAACATACACTAGGTCTCCCAAGGACAAGAAAAATACTGCCATATTCATATCTAAACCTGGAGAATGAGAACTAGGAGATTCTTTCCTCCAATACTATTTGTTCCAAGCCATTTATAATCTACATTAGTTATAAATGATAATATTATAAATGAAATTTAAATTTTATAAAGATTAATAAATTTTTTGGGAAATGGAATAAAAAACATAATCTTTCAATAAAAAAATGTTATAATGAAGTTGTAATGATTTTCTGGAAATTTTGTAAAGTGGAATGAAAGCCATGGTTTTTGAACCCAAAAAAATGTCTCAGTGAGTTTGTAATGATTGTCTGTAAGAGAAAAACAAGTGTGGTATTACTGTTTTTATTTTAAGCCAAGTCACGGTTTCAGACTTGCAACTCATGGTTCGAGGCCAACTTTATCAAATGATCATGGCACTTTTGTTCCAGTGTTTTTCTGCTCATTTAAAGGTTTAATGTGCTGAATTGTTAGAATTTAGCAGAAAAAAGGGACCACAAAAAGATGAACTTGTTTAAAAATAGGCTAAACTGTTGCAATTAGCAGAAACACGAGAAACATGAACTTTGCTTAAAATAATTTAGTGTGCCATGCAGAGTGTGCAGCAGTTAATCAGTTTCTCTATCACGGGCAGTCCTTTGCCTAATTTATAATAATAAGATTGGCCTAATTTACATTACCCTTGGGGCACAGCCTGCCGGGATTCAACACCGTGAGCGGATTTGCAAGACTTTGTAGCACCTTGAGCAGAAGAACCGAATGCTCGAGAGAGTTGTAGAGGACCTGTTCCGGGAGCGCGAATGGAGTAACCACGGTGAGGAGAACCGAATGCTCGAGAGGGTTGTATAGGACCTGTTCCGGGAGCGCGAATGGAGTAAATGAATATTTGGCACGAGGGATGTTTGAAAATGAGTGAGCGTTGGTTTGAAAATGCGGCAGCACAAAGGGTGCCAGCTCGGAGGTGGTGGGTCACTTGTTTCCGGAAAAAGTTTGATACCATGCATTGTCGAGCTCACAGAGAAACCATGCATGGATGCAAGATGGAAGGCATTGAATGGTGAAGCCTATATTGCAAGATGGAAAGGCATTGAATGGTGAAGCCCATATTGGGTGAATTAAATGCCCGATAACAAGTGGTTAGCTTTTGTTATTTATTAATAGTTTGGTTTATTTATTAATAGTTTAGTTTATTTTTATTAAAAGTTTATTTATTTTTTTGTTATTTTTTTATTATTATTTAAATTTATTTATTTGTAAAGTGATTGGTTGAGGTTTTTTATGGATCGTTTAGTAATTTTATTTTATTAGTTATTAATTTTTTGTTTTAGTTTTATTTTTTTTCTATTTAAATTTTTCATTTTTTAGTTCTTTTCTGGATATTTTCAATCTCAGATTACAAATTTTTAAAGATAACAAATGATTTAAAAAACATTTTTCTAGTAATTATTTAGTTATATTACTCTTTAATTTGACTTATATTTTATTTTTGTCTTTTTATATGGCTTTTTTTTTTAATATAACATTTTAAAGATGAAAAATAATTAAAAAATCTTCTCTCAACATTTTTTTATAATTTTCATACTTTTTAACTTGACTTATATTTTTTTTGTTTTTTTAAATCTATTTTTTTCTTTATTTTCTATTCCAATTACATTAATTATCATTTTTATTTTATTTTTTTGGTTGACATATAACTTATAATTAATCATTATTATGATAATTCGTTATTAGTTTTTAAAATCTTGTAAGCATTTCTTTCCTTGAGGTATAGTTACTATTTTTAAGATCTAGTGAGCATAGCTTTTATAATTAATAATTATTATGTTAATTAGTTATTAGTTTTTAAAATCTTGTAAGTATTTCTTTCCTTTCCTTGATGTATAGTTACTATTTTTAGGATCTAGTGAGCATTTTTTCATAACTTTATTAAATTTATTTTATTTAAGCATAGTTTTTATAATTTCTAGCTCCGAGTATATTATTATTATTATTATTCAATTTTAAAGTTACAGGCCAACCCAGACACCACACTCGTGTATGAAACCCCCTTGTTTGTGGGACAAGGGACCCATCTCCGCACAGTGATTTGATTGCTAAGTCTACGAAGGCTCAAGAAGTTGACCTTCTAACAAGAAATTGAATTCAAGAATTAAAAAAATTAGTTTTCTTGAATTCAATATATTTTTTTAAAATTGCTTTCGTGTCTCTATGGTTAATGTCTATTGTCCACATAGGTCAAAGGATTTGAAACTTATCAGGATCCCACTTTGAAGTTCCATATTCTGTTTCAAGTCTCAGACATTGTTCCACATTTATTGGGAGGTTAATCTTCAATTTCTCATCTGTTTCAATTGGTTTGTTAAAGTTGTTTTATCTTCTTTCCTCAAATTAAACACAAAAGATTGGTCTTAGTTACCATGCAAAAAGTTAATGTGTGAATTTTGCTAAAGCTATTTCATCTACAACAATTTTATTCCTGGTTTTATTCAAAGTAATTATCAAATTCAAACAATTTAGTATTAAATCACAAATCATAGACAAACCTATAATATTTAGAAAAAAAAAAATTGAAAAGGGCTAATGATTTTTTAAATGATTTTTTTTTTAATATTTTAGGAACTAAGTATTTTGATTAGAAACTAAGTGTTTTGATATCCATGATTTAAATTATATAACTATGCTAGTTATAATTTAGTTGTTAAATTAATAGTAAAATAATTGTTATTACGAATTATTCATAAATATTAATAAACATGTCTTTATAATTTAATTTAAAAATTAATTTAATACTAAGTTATAAATCATCTCAACTCAATTTTGCTCTACAAAAGAAAGATGGGTCATTTGAAAGCTTACAATAATTTTTTTTTCATATTCCGATCGCTTAGCTACCACAAACTGAATTGCATTCAACTCTATATCAATCATGTTCAATTTCTTTTACTTTTGTAGGAGACAATTGGTTGTACAAAACAAGTATTTTTGAATTGACATCTCATTGAGTTGAAACTAAGTTTCTTCATTTCAATTTGAACCAGCAAAGTTTCTCCATATTTTTCCATATCAATTTGAACTAAACACTGCTAAAAAAATAAATTTATAAAGCTTCATTACAACATTTTCACTTCCATTTCTATTTTTTTACGAAAATTTAATTTATCCTTATGAACCGTTCATACTCTAATTAGCTATATTTAAAATAAATGACAAATACTGGGTTTCAAAAGAGACAAATTTTATATTCAAAACTTTACACAGATATGAAATTCTTAATTCTTCAGTTTCTTTAAACAAAATTTCAGATAAATGTATAATCCTCACGTCATTATCTAATCATGTAATTGGAAATCAATCAAATTTATAAATATATAATCCTGTTTATTTACATGTAATTGGAAATCAATCAAATTTCAGATAAATATATAATCTCACGTCATTATTTGTTTTTTTTCTTAATTTCTAATCGTGTAATTGGAAAACAGTGTTTTTTTTCTTAATTTCTAATCGTGTAATTGGAAAACAATCAAATTTCAGATAAATATATAATCCTCACGTCATTGACACATTCTTTTTTAATTGCCAAATCCATATTTATATTATTCATAAACTCGTTCATTTTTCACATTTTATTTTTTAATATTATTATATTGGTGGAAGATACGGTATTACCAATTTATTATTTTTTCAAAAACAATTCACAACCTATACAGAGTTTTATTTTACAAATGAAATTTTATTATATTTTAGTATTATTTTAATTTTGATGGGCTATTTTTATTATTTTTATTATGTAATTATTGCATATTTATAGTTAGAATGGAGTTAGACTTTGTCTAAGAAAGTTTTAAAATGTTCACATAGAATCTAAATTTTAGTAATTAGTGACACCATTGTAGTTATATATATATAATTTTTTTTTATATAACATATATATACTAGTATAATTACATTAAAAATATTAGTGTGGTTGATATAACCAAAGGTTTCATTGTATTTATTATTCATAAATATAAAACAATAGATATAATAATACAAAAGTATTATAATATCATTAAATTAACTATTTGTGTATTTCCCACGTATATTCTTTCATTTTAAATAACCATAAATTTTTAATATTTAGATTATTCTAAAAAGTCTCAACATTAACGATACATTATCAATGATAAATTAACCAACCTCTAACAATAATCTCATTATCTCATTCCTATATAATCTTTTTATTAATTATGATTTATATTTTTCAAAATTAAAAAATAATTTATATATAAATTATTATTATTATTATTAATTTATTTATTGAAATTACATTAATGAACATTCTTTATAATTATATTCCTTTATTTGTATCATTTCTTTAAGATGAAGAGAATAATTTTGCCTTCTTCCTTTGAAGATGAACCTTTTTAGTCCCTATCGTTTGGGGTGGGACTATAGTGATCAGAATCATGATTTTTATCATTGATTCATTTAATGAGTATGCAGTTTATGCACTCGAGTTTGCAACGTATACACCCAATCTTATCTGTTAACTATATGGCAATTTATTTCATCATCTTATTTGGCCTCTTCCTGAGGAGGAGAGGCCACAAGAATGTGTTATTTTTTACTTATGTCTTTATTATTTGGGAAGTGGAGACTAATGATAGCATTAATTTTACAATTATTAAATGCTATGAAATGTTATACTATGTTATTATAAGCTAAAGTCATTTGCGGGTTGAAGTTTCCATGTGGTGAACAGTTAACGTTGAAGTTTCCCAGAGGAAAATGCATGTTGTTGTAGTGTCGGGTTTACTTGAAAAGGCAGCGATATGGAAGTGCAAATACCAAAGCCCATCTACCCAATGCGATTCCCCGGTATGTGCGATTCTATGAACAGGAGGCCAATAGATCCACAAAGGGTAGTGTAGACCCGTAGTCTGGTAGAGAGGAGGGTCTCGGCCTGGGGCTACTGATTCGCTATTGATTCTCTACTGCTTGGCAGAGAGGAGGACCTTGCCCTAGGGCGACGGATTCGCTACTGCTTCACCCGGTCAAGTCACCCCTCCTTTTGCCATTATTTGTGCATCATATATGAAAAACTCCTCCTTTCTTGTAAGGCAGTCTGGCTTGGGTATGTTCTGTTCGGACATATTTATTCCATAATTGCTATGAAAAACCTTATGTCTGAAAGGGCCTTATAACAAAGCTCATACTTCAGTTAATAGATAAAGGACACAAAACAAGGAGTGGAAAGCAACTCATACTGCTTAAACCGAGACTAAGATTCGGAATGGAAGCTACAAACTCTAGGATTTTCACAGGGAGAATCTTCATCTAGTTTTGGAACTTAGTAAATGGCCGCATCGGAAACGGATAGTGGATTCTCCGCAACGGAAGACGCACTCCTTGACACTCCCTCTATTGAATGGGTTTTCACGAGAAGCTGGAAGCTATTTTAAACATTTGACTTTTGTTTGAATTTGGTTTCAAATCAATCACTAAATACAAGTACTTTGGCCATGTCTCGCATGAAATGTGAGTTATGAAAACCATACCTAAGGCAGGTTATGAAAACCATACGTAAGAACAAGCCCGCTATAGCCATGCCTTTTCTCTTGCCCTTCTAGCTACTCTTTCTTATTAAACTAGTAGTAATGGTTAAACCCCTATTTATGCTCTTGATGCTTTTGAGATGCACCCAAGTAGTGCTTGACCCATTAATTCTTGTTGCGATGGGCCTCTAGCTTCATAGGCCCTTCCTATCCTTCCCTGTTACTTACCACTTGACCCATTAATTCTTGTTGCAATACGACCCTCTAATATGGACCTCTAGCTTGACCAATTCCTACTCTCATAGGCCCTTGCTATTCTTCCCTATTACTATAGGTAGTACCCAAGAGAAGATAGAAAGTTAAGCTATTGAATGGCCCTTGATTTTTCCCCTTAAATTCCTCTCCCACGGGACTTTCTATAGCCAGCCTTTACCTACCCAAGGGTGATTTAATTACTGCGCTTTTCCACTTTTGTTATTATTGTGCTTTCGCACTTTTGTTAAGGTTTCAACTTCCAAGAAAGCACTTCGAATTGGAAGGGTCAATTCAATAGGTTTCAACTTGCAGGAAAGCACTTCGAATTGGAAGGGTCAATTCAACAAGGCATTTTCTTTCCAAGCACGATCCAATGATGTGCAGTTGTCAACCAGAAAGTAATGTAATGGTTGTTACTTTTGTGGACTTGTTTGAGTTTTGGGAAATCCACGTTCTTAGGAAAGCTAGCCAGTGATAACCCCCACCTTCGATCGTTTGAGTTTTGGGCAATTCACGTTCTCAGGAAAGCTAGCTAATGATGACCTCCACCTTCGATCAACTTTAACAGGAAAAATGGTAGGCTATCGTCTACCAGCTTTAACAGGGAAAATGATAGCGGACATACATTTGGATCGCATCGTTGTGGACAACTAGATCGCATCACTGTGGACAAGTGGTCAGAGCATAAACCCGTGTGGTGTACTTGTGCAAGTATGCAAGCATGGTTACCATGTGTCGAAAACATCTAATATCATTGTGTTAAATGTGGCACTTTGATTTGTATCCATTAATAACAATTAATTTTTTTAATTTAAATAATGTGCTCAGCAAATATGCTTTACTAAGTTTTGAGATTCAACTTGTAATTCATGTTTAGGAAAATCAATAACAAGAAGGATTTCAGGCTCTAGTTACTGCTATTTTAGGGTTTAATTCATGGGCAGTTATGAAAGGAGATGGATGTTTGAATGGGTGCTTATTCATGTCATGGCAAGGATTCCCGGTAACCATGTCGTATTTGGAAATAAGTTCCAAATCCAGATCCTTAGTTTGCAAATTACGCTGTCCTTATTTAATAAGTGTATATACCTACTGATTATCGATCTACAGGGTCCGCGAACTTGGCAAGTGTTGTCGTTGGACTATTATTCGTCTGTCTAGCCACTCTTTGTTGATCGAAGGAAAAGAACACCATTCATTAACTAGAAGAAAAGCCATTATTCCATCCATTTCCTCATGCAGCTAAGTTTCCATCCATTTCCTCACAATAAATTAGATTTCTTTTCTCACTGGTTCTTGATATTACTATGTTTCCCCATATTCCAAGTTGTGGTGGGGATTGTGGCATGCTACGAAGAGGATCGATTTTGTGTTGTTTATACAAGAAACATGTGTATACTTTGCATCTGCAACAATAAGAAGGAAATGGACATTGCTGCTACAAATTTCCTGGCACACGTAAACTACCCAGTGCTTGCACTGAAGCATAGCACCTTATAATTAGTCAAATCTAAGAAAGCCTACTTTGAGAAACATATATTCTATGGGTTATAGGCATTCTATGGGGGAAAATACAGGCAATGACATTGCTATGCATTCCTTGTTCTAGTGGTTTAGTAGAACCAAATGCTTAACTGATAAGAAAGTTTTCCATTGTCGAGTTGAGAAGATTAGATTCAGCCTGCGTATGACCAATCCCATTAAGAGTTTAATTATAGTGTGCTTGTCCATGTTTACTTGAATATGAAAACAACGAAACAATTTTTCCTAAATATGTTAAGAAATTATATCTTTGTGTGGTGAAATACAATTATGAGTACGGACACAAACAATTCCTCTAGCCCGATAATGGGTCTAGACACAACTGATACATTCTATGGAATATTTGCTTAGGTTAGAACCAATTAAGAGGGCCTACCTCTTAGTACGCTTATCCCGTTTGATGATGTCCTTGCTTGCTCACTCCAAATATCTCTCGTTTCCTTCTTTAAACGTCTGAAATAAGTAAACAACAACAAATAACAACCGTGATAATAGAAAAATTGTAATTCAACCTACTCAACAAGTCAAGAAACATTAAGCCATGAACATGTAAGATGACACATCATGTAGGAAATCAATTGATAGTTTCATATATATTGAATCAAGAAGAGGTTACAACCATTTTCTTGACGTTTCCATTCTCCTCCGACAAAACCAGGTTCCCACACACTTCTTCTAGCATTCCATCATGGCCTCACCAATGATAGTTTTAAGGCTCTTCCCTTTAGGCTTCACACTAAACCAAATTCACACTTCTCCCTCACACAACTAGAGAGCTACAACTATGAAGAGATTGATGTTTACTTCAAACTTAATTAGCACTAGCACATCAACATTAACACTTCCACACTAACTTGTGCTTGGGAAAAATGGAGGTTTATATAGCATGAATGGATGGGAGATGGATCCCATTCTCATGGGAGAAGATCTTATCTCTTGAGGTAGTTCCATCCTTATAGGGGAAAGGTTCCCAAACTAACATCCTTGACCCCATCCGTCCAAACCATTTACCAGACTTCCATTACGAAGCTTCTAAGACCAGAAGCTTCAGCTCTTTATTTAAAAAACTTTCCATAAGAGGATCGGCGTGACTGGAACAAAACTCAGTCACTCCAGTCAGTGCTAGGGAAAGTGTTAATCCCTAGATATCGGCGCGAGGAGGACAAGGGCCATTAGTGTTGGTCTTGTAAATTGGGAAAACCATAAGATTTTGGGGAAATGGTGCAAAAGGGAATTGTTTAGCTTATGAAGAGGGACACAATGGGAGTTTCTTCATGAAGGGAAAGCATGTAGGATTCACTATAGAGGTCCTCCAGGATCAAGGAACGCGGAGTACAGGGACAATGACAAAATGTTGTGTAACATATGCCCCCTAAAGCGTGAAGGTTGAACTAGAGTGAGGGATGAAATGCTTTATGAATCAGTGCAAGGAACCATAGTCTGTCATCGGAAAACCTGCAAGCAAGTACAAATACATACACATAACTGAAAACTCTATCAAATGATACATGAATCATGGTATGGACACAACCATCCAGAGAATGATCATGTAAATGGATCCAGACATGGGCACAGTCATCCGTTAAGAGGATCATAATGAAACCAAGGTATGGTCGCATCCATCTAATAATGAGAAGGATCACATATGGTAACTCATGGTATGGTCGCAGCCATCCATATGAAAGAGACATGTATATCAACATAACCATCTCACATCACTTCACAACTTGGACTTTTGTGATCTGAGCCCAGGGTCTTGCGATCCAACACAACCCCATTAAAGTACAAATTCTAACATGTGAATAGATGTGTTGATGTCGAACATGCTATAAAGTCGCTTAATTACCAGTCAATGATGTAAATTGTTAACAAGCATGAGAGAAACCACCAATAATGACAATGGTCCTTAAGGTACTATCATCATAATCCACGGAATGTGAATAGAGGAACTGAAGTCTAACACCTGTGAAATCACTCGATCGAAAGCCAATGATGTGAACTTGTTGTTTAATGCGAAGAACTTGCCATTAGGGCATGAAATCTCTAAGGTATTGGAAGGGAGTCTCTCGGTCAACTTCCTGGATAATGAGTCGAAGTTGATAGGAAGCTACCATGTGGAAGGAGGGCTATAATGTATCCGACATCAGTGACACGAGACAAAGGGATGCAAAATGATTTTTGGATACTGAGAATTAGAGGTAAGTGTAACTGTAGAAGGACAACTCTTGAACATATAAGCGACACAACTGGAAGTTTGGCAGCTTTTGGATCCATAGGATCGATGGTCATGATGACACAACAAAGATCAAATGGAAGGCAAAAATGAACGGACCAAACCATGAAGGTCAACGAAACGAAGGAGGATATCCCAACCCGACACGAAGCAGAAAGTGTCATGTTTAAGAGTGACTGCCAACACAACTGATTAGATTTCCAAATTTTTCCCCACCATTTATGGCAGGTACCCCAATTATTTTTTAGTCACAAGCTTGAAGGGGATAGCATATGCTTGCACTGTAAGTTCATCCTTCGGACGAATCCAATTGAATCTATCAAACGAATGCTTGCACTATAAGGAGAAGCTCATGTTCGTCATGGTTATGAATCTGATGTCGTTTAATGTTTAACGAGTCCGACATAGGTGTAACTCGATATCTTTTTCATGTTTAGAGAGTTTGAAAAAGACATGGAAAAGAAAACTCCACATGGTCCATTTTCGTACATTTTTGTCTCTCAAGCCGAAATGGTAGAAAATGATAATTGAGAGAATTGCTTGACCATTTTAGTCAAGGAGTACCTTTTTTGTAAATAGTGCATCCTAGCTTGAGAAAAGGGTAAACTTATATTGGGCGCATGACGTTTCACATCCATTAACGAGTTCGAAACGAAAAGAGCTCGGCTATCTTTTCGTTTTTAAAGGGTCGGAAAAGAGCTTGAAAGCGGACCCCCCATTTTATTCTCTTTTACGAGTCAAAAGGGAAAAATACTCGGTAATCTTTTCATATCAGTTTTACGAGTTGAGAAAAGGGCAAAAATGTGACTCGACATCATCGTCAAACATCCATCCCCTGTCGCTGTGCAAAAAATGGTAAAGTGCATTACCTAATTCTTGAGGCAAAATAGGTCAAAATATTTACAAAAACCTAATATTTCATGAAAAACTGAATAAAAAGGAGGAAAAGTAAATATTTTTTACCATTTACTATTTTACCTTGTTGTAAAAGACTTTTTACTCACTTTTTCCCTAATTGTTTTGGAGAAGATTGCGGGAGATCCGAGAGGCCATTCGTTGAGCCGCTAGTTACAGGTAAGAGCCAAAGCCCTAAGATTCATTTTCATACCATTTATTCTTGTTTTTAACCATTTTTATGATTTTTGAGGGAGGATTTGTTAAAAGTTTTTCGCCCTTGGTTTGCGCGACTTCCAGGCACAGAATCGCGCCGACCGAGGGTAATTAACACGGCCTATCGCGTCAGCGTCATGAATAGGGAAAAACCTATTTCCCCTTAAAACCACCTTTGGAATTTGAAATTTATGGGTAAAAAATGATTATTGACTTAAATCTATGGTTTTTGTAGGAAATAATCGCTGAAAATGGTAGACTGGAAAGAACAGGAGCATGAGGATGTGGACACCCAGGCACTGAATGATCCAAATTGCCTGGAAGCTTTGAGGGCATGGGGGCTCCTCAAATTCTTTCTCACACCAGGGATGCGGGCCCAACCTAAGTTGCTTCAGTATCTGATTAGTCTCTAGAACATAAATCAGAGATATTCGTCATTGGTGACTAGGAGTTGGAGTTAGAAACTTCAGACATATATTTCATCATAGGACTGTCCCGAAGAGGGGAACCAGACAAACATTTCCCTGAAGCCCTCAAATCCAAGAGTGGCAAGATTGAGATTTCCATCGTTCAGGACCTGACACTGAGAGTGCTATTGTTGACTATCAATAGAGTGGTGGAGTCCCAGGTAGTGCATGAGACTAACAAGTTGAAATTCCTATATGCCATCGACTTCACAACACCGACGATCTTCAATTGGGTGGAGGCCATGAAGATCAACATAAAATACCAACTAACCAAAGCTAATGTGGGGAATCTGAAGCAATTTTGCTTCGTATCTGTACTAGTGACCTTTTTCTTGGAATGGGTGCCACTGTTCTAGTACCAATTAACTGAGATAGATCCTCCCATGCCACACGACCTGCAGATGGTCCGCTAGAGTCGTTTGATGCCCAAGATCACTAGGGGCTAGCACATGTCATACAAGCCTGCCTTCTTTTCATGGCTACGACGACAGAATATCATCATGGAGGATTGGCCATACAATGGCACCAACTACTGTGGAGATCTGGACATGCTGCTACCAGATGGAGAGGATTTTGACGATGAAGGTAAAAAATCATTTTTTTAATTCTATGATTTTTTAATTGTTTTTGATATATATGTGTTTATAACATTTCACTTTGTTAATGCAAACGTTGGACTAGAGCGTCCTGCTAGGATGTCCCTAATAGTCAGGTGCATTGCCCGCCTAGTTGATGCTATTGCTTTTTATTAGGAGGGGAGTGACAACGAGGAGGAGATCACGAGGAATCTTGAGGGGTTGACTCGTGGTATCCCAGAGTATACTTGGGTGGGAGACATTCCTCACCAGTACTGGAGACACACGGTGGGAGTATCTAATCAAATCCACCGATTACTAACTCGTGTTGCATGAGTTGTGTCATGCTACCACGATCACCATGCTGATTAGTTCCTAGGTCCAGAATTTACATTTTTTTAGGCCTGTGTGCCACGGATATATGAGGCCTATGAGCTGCCGATGTTAGTTTGGACACACTTATTATTTTTTGGGGTTTTGATGTATCAAACATTATCACCATATATATATGTGTGTGTGTGTGTGCTGTATTTCTTTCTTACTATGGTACAAATGATATGTTTTATCTTTTCACATGTTTCGCAAATGTCTATCCAACACATAATTAGCTAATGCATCTGTCAATGTATTCATGCATCTAGGAATATGATGATATGTAATATAATCAAAATTCCCTTCCAGTAGATGAATACAGAGATACATTCTCAATATTTGAGGGTTTCTGACGAAATATTTCCCATTGAGTTGAAGGACGACAAGTTGTGAATCCAGGCTGACAACCAACTCTCAAATGTCAAGAGCAATGGCTTATGACAATAGTTCTATGGCCGCACTGTATTCAGAAATGTTATTAGTTGTGCGACCTAAACAGATACCTTGAAGATCAATCAACTCACCATTAGGGTCATAAATAGCCCATGTTGCGGATGATAAGTTCCGGGTACTAGGGAAACCTCCATCAGCAAAACTGATGTGGGGAGTCATAGACATCTGCAAAGCAAGGAAAACATAGTAAACAAGAAATCTGTTTGAAAACTAACACACCAAACCACACTGCAAAAAAATGAATGACACACTAATGTACACAAGTAACCATGCAAGATAACCTAAGCATAGTACTTCTTGAGGTAAATCCCATTTCGAGGCTTGTCCAGAGGACTGCCTTCATAATCAATAAGCTCATAGGCCTCTTTTTGCAAAACATGTTTCATAATGTAGGGCCCATGCCACATGGGTTCGAACTTGCCTTCCCCCAGCTTATCATTAGCTTGGTCATGTAGTAAAACCAAATCACCCTTAGAGAACACACGAGGGGAGACCGACTGATCGAAATGGGACTTGACCCGTTTCTTTTGTGCCTCGATAACCAAAGTAGCGAGACGATAGGTCTCATCCAGTCATTCTAAATATAAGAGGTGCTCTTCTTGAGGTGATGTTTCAGGGAGAAGTTTGACAGCTAGCTTGAGTGAAGGAATCTCGCATTCAATCGGCAATGTTGCTTCTAGACCGTAGACTAGCTGGAATGGTGTGAAACCAGTTGCATCTTTGGTCGAGGTTTGGTAAGCCCACAGAGCTGAAAAGAGCATGAGATGCCAATTTGACTTGTGCACCCCAATAGTACGTTGAAGCATTGTAACCAAAACCTTGTTCGCAGCTTCAACTTGCCCATTGGCCTGAGGGTAATAAGAGGTTGAGCTATTGTGGCGCAAACCCAACGTGGATGTCAGCTCAGCCATCATGTAATCTTTAAAATGGGAGCCATGGTCTGTGACAATGGCTTGAGGTACGCAAAGCCTAGAAATAACATGATTGAAAAGAAATTGAGTCACCGTTTTACCGTATGCAGAGTATGTAGGCATCGCTTCGGCCCATTTGGTGAAATAATCCGTAGCAACAATAGTATAGCCATCCCCCCAGCCGAACGAGGGTTACATGTCATACAATCGATGCCCCATTTGGAAAAACGACCAATGGTAATGGCGGGGTGTAGGTGAGCTGGTGGGGCGCACATCTTGCATTGCTAAATTTAGCATTCATGGCACTTGCGAACAACAAGGATGTAGTCCTTGAAAATGGACAGCCAGAAATAACTAGCACGAAGGATTTTTTGAGCGGTAGCATAGCCAAACATATGATGACCACATGCCCCAGAATGGCAGTCATTGAGAAATCTTTCAGCCTCCTCGAGAGCTAGGCATCGACGAAGAACTGAATCGACACCGACACAGTATAAAGTATCACC
The DNA here is from genome assembly GCA_000404065.3 of Pinus taeda. Lineage (NCBI taxonomy): Eukaryota > Viridiplantae > Streptophyta > Pinopsida > Pinales > Pinaceae > Pinus > Pinus taeda. Next base: position 81,672 of record APFE030635407.1, read on the forward strand.
AATAATACGGTAGGGTTGCGAGTGATGCCGAATCCTTTGGCAATCATCCTTAGTCAACTCAGAGTGGAACGTGGACATCTAGAGATACACGATATTATCATACCATGGATCAAGGGTGCTGATCAGTAAAAGAGTCTCGTTCGGAAGTTGTTCATCTGCACCAGTAGGGAGAGACTTAGAAGGAAGGGAACAAATCAACTCGGTGAAAACTTGTGACTTCTTAGATTTGGTAGTAGTAAATACCAAATCAAATTCTTGCAGGATGACAATCCTTTTAGAATACTTTCCCCCCAGCAACTGACGAGTCAGGATGTAGGTCATAGGGTTGCATTCAGAAATCACAGTAGTCATGCGTAAGAGAATGTAGTGTCGAAAGCATTGAACACCCTAGATGGCAGCCAAAGCCAACTTCTTGACATGGGCATAACGCATTTCAGTGTCGAGGAGATTACGACTAAGGTAGTAAATAACATGTTCACTGCCTTCGTCATCATCTTGGACCAAGACCATAGTAATGGTGCCAGGGGCTGGAGCTAGGTAAATGAAGTTATCTCGATAATAATTCGGGGGATGCAACAAAGGAGAATTTACAAGGACAACCTTGAGATCATCGAAAGATCTCTGGGCAGCCTCATCCCATGCAAAGGGAATTCCTTGTTTGAGAAACCAAGTAAATCATGTAGCTAGCCCAACATAATTGGGTATGAAACGACGAAGAAAATTTTATTTTCCTTGCAGGCTCTCTAGTTGGTGCGATGAAGATGGAGGGGGTAAATTTATAATGGCCTCAACTTTAAGGATATCAAGGCAAATACCGTCCTTGGAAATGATAAAGTTGAGGATTCGTCAGGATTCTACGCAGAAAACACATTTATGTGGGTTTAGCCGATTGTTGTAGTGTCTACAATGAAGAAAAATCTACTGAAAATGGTCAGGGTGATCTTGGCCCTTACGAGAATGAGCGGGAAGGTCATCCAAGTAAGGTTGGACGATGTTGCGAATATCGTGAAACACATAGGACATTTCCCGCTGAAATGTAGCCCTGCATTTTTAAGGCCGAAAGGGATCTTTTTTGTATGCGAATGTACCCCATGGACAGATAAAGTTGTCTTTTCTTGATCGGTCGATGCAATGTTAATCTGGTTGTAACCAGAAAAACCATCCATAAACGAAAAAATTTAGCTCCCAGCACATTCGTCAATGATCTGATCAATGAAGGGAGTAGGGTAGTTATCCTTAGGATAGGCATGATTGAGATCATGATAATCAACGCAAACGCAGATTGTGCCTTGTTTCTTCATCACCGGGACAATATTTGACACCCAATCTGTAAGAGGGATGGGATAGATGAACCCAACTTTGAGAAGTTTTTCAACTTCACCCTTGATAGCGGCAACCTTCCTAGGGTGCACTGGGCGGAGCCCTTGTCGAACGGGCTTCGAGTGAGGATAAGTTGGTATTTCGTGCACCATAATGATAGGATCAATGCTAGGCATTTGTTCGTAGGACCACGCAAACACATCACCAAATTATTGAATTAGACAAGTATAGGTCTTGATCTCATTCGGAGAACAAGTTACCTCAATATGGACATGTTCAACGATACCAAGCTTGATAGAAATACCAATTGGCATCGTTTGGGTAATAATACCCAAAATTCCTTCTGACCATACTTCATGAGTCATGATTGGTGGTAGAAGCGGGAGGAAAGGAAATAGAGAAGAGAACTCTTAGCAATTGGTAGACATGACCGTCGGGTGAGGCAAGAACGAGGAACAATGATGAGTGTCGGTCTAAGGTGGTTCCTTGAGAGACATTACTTCCATGATACCTTCGTTATCAAGGAAAGTCTCGGCTAAGGGATCAAGTGATTCCAAAGTGCCAAGCCACAGGGATTGAGAATATGTATTGAGAGAGGTATTCAAAACAGAAGAAGCAGAGGATGCGAACTTGAGGCCGAAACAATTTCCACGTAATTGATTTTGGCAGGACTCAATGGCATAACCTCGCCCTAGGTATCAACAAGATCTGGTGAAGGTATGACCCAAGGATCAGATTTGACCGAGACCATGTTGACAGAGGCAACATGAGGAGGTGGGAGTAGAAAAATTCCCGTTAAGGCAGAATCTTTGAAAATACCTGCTCCCACACTCTCATAGGGAGAACCAGTGTGCTTGACGTATGGAACATTGCCATCCGAGGAGGAAGAGGCAAAGAAGGACAACTAGTTGACAGTGAAAATCTTCCCTTGATGGGGAAAGCGAATCACGCAGAATAGGGAGGAGGCTACAGCATGCATAGCATAGGTCCAGCTCCGACCGAGTAGAATATTATAGTTGAGATTAGAGTCAATAGTCTCTACCTCGACTTGTATTGTCTTGCCTTCCAGAGTAATGGAAAGGTTAGGTAAAACACTGAATGGTCACAAATTGTGCCCATCGAAAGCTTCTAAAGTGTTCGGGGATTGGTACAAATCAGGAGAACCAATGGCCTTCCAACATGCGGTTGACATGATGCAAGTGGAGGCACCTTCATTGATGACAATCCTATGGATGGTCTTCTCATTGATGATTACCTAGATGAGAAAGGCAATTTGATGAGGCAAGCGAGGAACATGGCTCTCTAGATCAAAACATATCAAATTGGAATCGATGGGATCAATAACCCCAATAGCCGACAACAAATATTTCCACTGCGATGGGCAACTTTGGAGCACCTCGAGAGCCGACATAGTTGACAGCGCTTGAGCCAAGTCCTCAATAATATTATAGTGCTGAGCAGCTCGAGCATTGCGATTGTACGAGGATTTCCTTAGCACACCTCAAGATGGTGGTTGTATAGTGGAATCCGGGTTAGGGCGCTCGATATGAAGAGGGCCAGAACTCAAGGCAGAAGAAGAATGGGTGGCTTCTTTCTCTTTCCCAGCGGTCGGAGTAGGAGTTTGGTGATCTTTTGATCTAGTAGCCACATTAATAGGTGTACTCATCATGAACACTTGAGATCCCGAGGAAGTAGATGATTGAGGTTGGTCTACCATTTGGGTCTACTGAGACGAAAATGGCTCTTTTAGGATAGCAGGGGTCCCTTTGAGAAAACGACTAACTTCGGATCATCAGGGACAATCCTTGGTATATATTGATCCTCCTCGCAAATGAGGCAGGGATACTTAGGTTTCCGTTGTGAAGATTCACCAGTAGATGATTTGGGAGGACCCTGTTTTGGGGCATCAACTTTACCCTTGCCTTTTCCTTTCTTCGTACCTTTCGAAGATTTGTCCATTGCGGTAGATTGGACAGTGTGGACCTCTGAGGTTTTACCAGGGCTAGGTGGATTCTGGGAAGAACTATTGGGAACAGTGTTCAAGATCGATTTATGATTGGAAGAAGATTTAGCAAGTGTCTGGGACACTAAATCAATAACTTCATCAACAGGGGGTGTAGCCTGTGACTTCGATGTCATGGGATCGGATGATGGCCACGAAGCATCGGGTAATAACTCATACAAAGTGCCAGACTGAGATTAAACTAGATCTAAGTATTAGGCATGAGAAATGGCTTGTTCTTTAGTAATGCACCCATTCATAGCTATATCGCGGGAAATTGGGGCCACGAATGACTTAGTGAACCATTGTATGAGTAACTGATTAGCAATATCAAATTTGATCAAGCGACGTCTACATCTCCATTCATGGATGTGATCGGAGATGTGTGTCGCAGTATCTTGCTTAAGCGATGTGAGCAAATAGGTGTCGGTTTCATAGTGAACTGGTAATTGGAAATGCGTGAGGAAAGCCATGGCTAAGGAGTTAAAGTCATGGTAAGTACTTCGAGGAAGCTCGATGTACCACTTGGCTGCAACACCTGTGAGGGTTCGTTGGAAAAGACGAAGACGAATAGAATCGTCAACATAAGAATTCGAAGAGCACCAGAGGTGATATGTCATCACGTGGGCTTGAGGATCTTCTTTTGCTTTCCCGTCGAATTTTGGACAATCACTCGGGATCTTGGATGGAACTGGAGGCCAGTATGGCGAATGAAGAATTGGATCATTCATAAGGCAGGACACATCTGGCAATTTTGGTGTGGCCAAGAATGGCAATTGAGTATTAAAAGGCATTGGAGGTCAGTAAGCGGGTCCAAGCGAAGGAGCTCATCGCTGCTGGTAAGGATTTTGGCCCCATAGTGGCGGATTTTGGCCATATGGAATTTGATGCTACCCCCATTGTGGGTTACCTTGGCCATAGGGAGGATTTTTACCTTGAATTCCTTAAAACTGTCCAGTCATAGGTTGTTGATAACCAATGTACAGGTTAAGAGGTTGTTGAGCCTGTTGACCTTAGACATATGGGTATTGTACATGTTGTCCCTAAACATATGGGTGGTGAACCTGTTGCCCTTGAGCAAGAGAATTTTGGACCTGGTGTCCTTGAGCATAAGGATTATACACTTGTTTCCCTTGGATATAGGGATTATGTACATGCTGCCCTTGACAAAAATGATTTTGTACTTGTTGACCTAGGACATTAGGGTTTTGTACCTGGTTCCCTTGGCCAAAAGGATTCTGGACCTGTTGACCTAGGGACATTAGGATTTTGGGCCCGTTGTTGTAGACTTGACCCTGGCCTTGCCCTTGCAAGGGTTGACCTTGCTGATATCTATACAAGGGTTGCTGCTTCTCAGGTTGGTTTTGCTGCTGCAAGGGTTGGCCTTGCGGCTGCAAAATTTGTCCTTGGGTCTACAGAGGTTGACCCTGCAAGGACATGGGCCAAGAGTTTTGCAGAGCATAATGCACCTATTGCTGCATGGTTTTCTGCAATTGTTGCAAGGGTTTCCCCTGCGGGGTCATTTTCCCTTACTGTTGCGCGGATAACCCTTGCTGCAACAAAGGTTTCCCTTGTGATAACAAAGGTTTGCTTTGTTGTTGTAGAGGTTGTCCTTACTGTTGCAAGGGTACTTGAACAGTGCCTAGAAAATTCCCAAACTGAATCTGGCCATAGACACCCTGGAAAGTGAATGAGGCAGGCTAAATGTACTACCTAGACTAAAGGGTGTAAGGCTGATTAACCATTCCTTGAGAACCATATGGAACATAAGGAGTCTGGTATTGGACCTGAGCCTCATAAGGCTATTGATACTAGACATTGCTTGACCCAGACAGACCAACAGGATTGTGAACCTGTTGGTACTGGACATTGCTCAATCCAGCAGGATCAACAGGGTTTTGAATGACTCCAGAAGAAGGTTGGTTCATGCCAAGCATGTTAGCCTATGATCCACTCACATTGGTGGTGCATGACACCATAGAAACATTCAAATTTTTCCCCCTAGGCGGTGGCACAACTTGGCCACTGACCGGAGGGATGGAGGAACTGATAGAGGCATTCCTCGAGACTACCGGTTGAACCGGATGGGTGACTGGGACGGATGATACAAGAGGGTTTGGAACGGTGGGTTGCACCGGGAATGAGGTAACGACCTGTTGGGAGGTCAAGTTTGCAATGAAAAAACCTGTAGTAGGCATGGCGCCGGATGCCAAAACAGGGTTATGGTAAAGTGATGAGGCACTAGGTGTACCTGAAACCAACTATGCCAAAGACACATAATTAGGTGGCACACTGATGGGAATGCTCCCTGTATATGGGAAACCTTCAGGAGGAAAAGGATGTTCTTCCTTCTCGACAGTGTGTGGAGTAGAAACTTCTGACTCATCCGAAGAGGTGACTGGAGCATCACCTTCAGGTTCCATATTTGGGAACAAACAATGATGAATGACCGAAGAAGTACGAGGGGATAATTCCAAAGAAACACCTAGCTGATTGTACGAAATGTACGGACAAAGCGGTGATATCACAACAGGGTCAAATGAAGGATTCGGAGGATAGATAACCAGTCCAAGCTGATCGTCAGTGGTCAGCAAACTCTTAGGAGTTTGAACAGGATTGTCCGAAGATTCCAGGCCAAAATCAACAAGTGACCCAGTATCTGAAGTAGGTGGAGGACGTGATGACAAAGATTGAATGCTCAGAACTATTTCAAGTTCAACACTTTGGTCCTCGAGTGACTCTAGTAATTCAGGAAACGACTCCTCAGGAAATCTTTCAGATGGAGGAGAGGAAGAGGAACCAGGTGAACCAGATAGTTCATCCACAATGACCTTGTCTTAGTTAACAAGAAAAGAGAGAGATAAACTTCAAGGCTTTAAAATGTTCTTTTAAAGGAAACTCACGATTTGGTCTAGAAAAGACTAACGGGATGTTATCAGATCGTGGGAAATCAATTTATTAAGATGCATAAATAGACTGGTGTCTTTCATTTTTTAAGAGTCAAGAAAGAAACAAAGATGACTCTATCGCTTTCAAATGGAAATGAGATCGAAAGGACAAGTGCTCGAATGATATTTTAATTTTTATGAGTCAAAAAGATCAAATGAATGCTCTGGATGATCTAGGTAAAAAGGATTACCAGGAAATTGTCCAGCAAACCGAGAAGTACGAGCAGGAAATCTCACCGAATGATGTGTTCGACGTATCAAGTTTGCAAAGCAGCCGACTTGGCTTCCTATGGATAAAGGATTGTAGCCTAGAAGGGTCTCCCATTATATACTCGATAGTATGGGGAGCAAAAATCTGTACTAGCGTTGTCTAATGCCAAAGCTAATGACAGTTGCTAGGTTTAAAGATGTTGGAACATGCCTCTAACCTAGACCTTCTAGATATGATTGTTAGATTTCAAATGCGCCTTAGGCTAATTGAGTTCATTTTAAAGTTTATCTTTAGTTATGTATCAGTTTTCAGGCCTTAGCGATGTGACTCGAAAAACCCTAAATGCAACTAAATGAGACAAGACCCTTTCAATTTGATGAATTGTTTACACTAGAGAGGGTAGAGAACACATAATCAAATGCAAACAACCAAACAATTGAAAGCAAAATGATCTTTCACTACTTCACTTTTTGAGAAAATAAACTAATGAAAAATACATTCCAATTCCTAATTTCTTGACAGTACATTTCTAACAGTCATTTTAAAAGCAACAAGAGTTCATTTTTGTTTCAAATTCCAATGAAATCCTAGTCTTTAACAATGCATACTAATGCAACAAACTAGAATTTCATACTTGTTCATGAAACGACGAAATGAATTTTTCGTATACAACACTTAAATGAAAAAGTTTTCGAGATAATTAGCTCTTCAAGCAAATGAAAACATGAAAAGAGAAACTTGTTCAGACTAATGAAGCATCGACTTTACCAAAAACAAGCCAAGCCGTGTGATCCATGTCGGAAAATAAATGTTTATACAAGCAAATGAAAACTTTTCAAACCTGTGTAATGGAGGTCAAAGCTAGAACATGACTGCAAACAAAATGCAAGAAGTAAATACACCAACAACTCGACTCACTGAGTTCACAATCAGCTGAATGGATGACAATCTAGATGACCTAGTGCCACTAACCACCTAATGACCCAAGAAATCAAGCGAAAAGATGAAAAATCAACAAGCAAAGAAAACCAAATGAAAAGCAGCTTTCTAGTTAGGGAGAAAATGGTCTAAAAGGCTTACAGGGTTGAAATCATGAGAGAAAAACACACTGGCCAAGATTGGTGACAAACCCTAATATTCACTTACAAGCATCGACGTGACTGCCTAACTGACAACAAGTGCCAGAGGGAGGTTGACGCGACTATTTCTCAGCATATTGCGCTGATCGGAATGACTGTCAACAGATTAAGCGCGTTGAGCGAGGGAGCCAAGAGAAAAAAAAATAAAAATTAAAGCTAGGACTAGATTTGCTACTATGAGTTTCAAACTCAGACCAGTAAGCAAAGGAAAGGAAACAGAACCAAAGGAAAAAATTGGAACTAGAAAAGTTCACACAAAATCATGAAATCTCAAACAAGATAAACAGGAGGATTGGCTCCCCAGTATGGTTGCCAATTTGTGGTGAAGTAAAATTATGAGTGCGAACACAAACAATTCCTCTAAACCGATAATGGGTCTAGCCACAACTGATACATTCTATGGAAGATTTTAGGTTAGAACCAATTAAGAGGGCCAACCTCTTAGTACTCTTATCCTGTTTGATGATGTCATTGCTCGCTCGCTCCAGCTATCTCTCATTTCCTTCTTCAAACACCTGAAACAAGTAAACAACAGCAAACAACAACCATGATAATAGACAGATTGTAATTCAACCTACTTAAGAAGTCAAGAAACGTTAAGCCTTGAACATGTAATATGAAACATATGTAGGAAATCAATCAACAGTTAAATATATATTGAATCAAGAAGAGATTACAACCATTGTCTTGACGTTTCTATTCTCCTCCGACAAAACCAGGTTCCCACACACTTCTGCTAGCATTCCATGATGGACTCAACAATGATAGTTTTAAGGCTCTTCCTTTTAGGCTTCACACTAAACCAAATTCACAATTCTCCCTCACAAAACTAGAGAGATACAACTATGAATAGCTTGTTGTTTACTCCAAACTTAATTAGCACTAGCACACTAACATTAACACTTCCACACTAGCTTGTGCTTGGGGAAAATGGAGGTTTATATAGCATGAATGGATGGGAGATGGATCCTCTTCTCATGGGAGAAGCTCTTATCTCTTGAGGTAGTTCCATCCTTATAGGGGAAAGGAGCCCAAACTGACATCCTCAACCCCATCCGGCCAAACCATTTACCAGACTTCTGTTACGAAGCTTCTAGAGCTAGAAGCTTCGGCTCTTTATTTAAAAAACTTTCCATAAGAGGACTAACGCGACTAGAACAAAGCTCAGTCACTCCGGTCGGCGCTAGGAACAATGTTAATCCCTGCATATTGGTGCGAGGAGGACAAGGACCATTAGTGTCGGTCTTGTAAACTGGGAAAAACAGAAGATTTTGGGGAAATGGTGCAAAACGGAATTGTTTTGCTCATGAAGAGGGACACAATGGGAGTTTCTTCATGAAGGGAAAGCATGTAGGATTCACTGTAGAGGTCCTCCAGGATCAAGGAACGGGGAGTACAGGGACAGTGACAAAATGCTGTGTAACACTCTCCATCAAGCATTTATTCATTAGATAATATTGTTTCTCATTGAATTTATACTCTGAAATTGGTCCATTACCCTATGGATATTATAGGGAGGAAAAATGTGCATGAAACCTAAATGAGAAGACCACTCTAGGGGAAAAAAGTAACGTAAAGGGTAGTGGTTTGAGAGCCACTTTCTCGTCTAGATCGAGATCCATAGCCTATTCTTTTTCTGGTTTCAAACCCAGTAACATATTGAGTAGCAGTTGTCGTTGAAGTTAGGTCTTGCTTTCTATCCTTCTTAGCATAGATTTACCCGCCTTTATTTTGGTCTTGACTGGGGAGAGAGTAATGGAGATATCTCTTCTTTTTCAAGGACTTATTTTTATTGCTCTGAAGAACCTAATTCTCTTGCTGAAATAATAGTTGACACCTATCTAAAGAAGAAAGAGTTGTAATAGGGCGGGGCTTAAGACTACAACTACTATTAAGAGATGGGAAGACTACTATGGTTGGAAACTAGAGTGGCAAGGACTAATAGGTGGCACCAGCACGATAAGAGGGCTAATAGGAGACTTATTCATACACTTATGAGTCAAAGCAAGATCTAAATAAAATTATCGACCCAAAATTTCTCAAGGATGCCTTCTTTATTTTAGTTTTGAATGCATCGTTGCTAATACAACATAGACAATATGGCATAGATGACTATGGTTGCAGATCAACTCAAAGACAAACTGCAAGTTGAGACATTCCCCTTAGGTAACAAATCAATCTAGTGATTAGCTTACTGCTTTCCCAGTACAGGTTTCTCATGGGTTATCCTCATTAGTCCAAAAGCACTCAAAGAGGGGGCAAGCATTAGTCCAGAAGCACTCACAGGCATTAGTCCAGACCTTGCATATGCTATATGAGCCTGTGAATCTACATAAGCCTCGCACGACCACGCAACTCACATGATGCAAAAGAGGATCCTCCATAGTTCATTCCACAGAATTACCAAACTATAGAGATGGATACGCATGTATGGCTTTGTAGCATTTAGAACTTGATGCTAATCCAAAGGGCTTGTTCATGCTCACTTGAATGTGAAAACAGTGAAATTGTTTCACTTGAATATGTTATGAAATTATATCTTTATATGAAGTAATTATTAATTAAAAAAATTGTGTTCCTCTCTTCCTTTGTACTTTTAAATTTGCGTTATGGCATTACTTCTCAGAAGGAGATTGCTCATTGTGCTTGAAGATCGCACAAAATTATGTATGAAACTTAGGAATATTATATATTAACTTGTATGATAGAAACAAAGAAATACATGCTTACATTATTAGCAAAACTTGGTAGAACTTAGAGCCACAAAGGATAGCTTAGCTGGTTACCATGCTTTTCACTGCAGACCTAGGTCCAGTTCCTTTAGTGAGGGTCAATGGTTCCAGTGGCAGGTGTTGGTGGGGGGAAATACCCTTGGCTAGGTCTGGGAGGGTGAGGTGTAACAGTCTACACTGATGGGTTTACTGTGGATGACATACACTGATAGGTTTACTATGGCTGCCATCCACAAAATGTGGGGAAGCATCCTAGGTGATTGTTTTCTTGAAAAAAAGGCCTCATAGAATTTGATAGCATACTATTTGGTTTTTTTAGAAATTCCCAGATGGCTAAGCTATAAATATTGGTGGGTGTGTATGGTTGGGTAGGCATTTATAACATGATGTTATTCGAGTTACTTGAATGCTAAAGTTGTGGAGTTGTTTTGCATCAAGAAATTATATTGAGTACATATTCTTGTTTCTCATTGACTCTCTTGTTCTAAGTCAGTGCTATGGAACTATGTGCTTTTAGGAGTTTTATGATTGTGCTCATAATATTAGACAACTTTTTGTATGGATTCTTATGAAAAATATGCATTAATGCATCTAATATAAACAAAAAGATCCACACCTATGTGCTTATTGAAATCTCACAGAACCTCAAAGACCCATCTGGTTGAGTCTTGTTGATGTTATTTTTACTTTAGTGGATGTGGTTTGATTTGTTAATATAAGTTTGCCTACACTAGGGAAAAAATACTTGTTATCATCAAATAATCTAGGTGGACTAAAAACAATAAAAGAAACTCAACCCTTGCCTTGAGTGGGGCCAAGGGACTTTTTCCAAAATTGTTTTTGGAATGTTTAGGAAATATTTCCTTTTGCTTGCCTCATAATCTCTAGAAAGTTGGGATCTTATTGTCTGGTTTCCCTTTTGATTGGGAAGTATCTGTTTGTTTCTACAAGACTTCCATTGGTTCTCTAGTTCAGGATTTTAAGCTACACCTTATTAGCAATGCTCTTCTTTGTCTCATTTTCCCTCTTCCAAGAGTCGACTATATTTCTTCCTTCTCCTTTTCCTTTCTAGAATTCATCCTTGGCTGAAACTGGAGTACTTGGCATTCTTATCTTGAATTTGCTTACCAAGTTGAAACAAGAAGATATATTGCCTTCTTCCAGGAAAATTTGGCACTTGAATTTCTGATTTTAGAAATCTAACAACTACATCCTTCTATTTTGTCTGCTACCTCCAAGATTACCTTGTCTAATAGAGGTTTGCTTATATCTATTTCTAGTATCTACACATACCCTGATATAAATTTAGAATATATCATATTTTCTGTGATTTCATCATAGCTAAATAATCTTCCCTCAACATTGCTGGTTGGCTTTGTCACTTCCGTTACAAAGATAAATTGGTAGTTTCGATACCTCATTCATGCAATAGTGATTATGGGTGTATTGACAAGATCAAAATTCAAGAACTAAATCTTTCATGTAGAGTTTTCCCCAAAACCAAGGCCCTTTCATGATTTGTTTTTTATCCTCAATATTTCTGAAGTAGATAATGAAATATTCTCAATCATGAAGACTAATTGTAAAGTCCTCAGTTTTGTAAATTTTTGTCCACGATTCAAGTGCATCTACAAACAAGCAAAGAAAATTGAACTTGTATATAGAACTGTATTCTTTTTAATCCTTAAAAGCTTTTGATAAGTTTCTCTTTGGTCTAAGACAAAACTGGATCTTCCTTGTAGTTTTCTGCAAAAACAACCCCTCCATAGAGGTTTAATTCATTCATATATCATGAATGAACTGTAATTTAAGGAAAACGAATCCTTATGTGGCCCAATCCCATCGGTTTTTGAATTTCTTTGGGTAGTGACTAGGTTCAAATTTAAAGGGGGGAGAAACCATGTCTGCACAAGAAAAATAATTAGATAAAAAGCCTTGCAAATCTCCTTTCAGTGAAAATGACACATGGGCGGCTTGGGACTTTTCACTGGGAGAATTAGAACCACCTGAAATACCTTCTCTACGACTCAGAGAAAATAGGCTCCTTGGAAAATATCTAGGACCTCATTTGAGAGTTTATTTCTTTTAAATTGGAGCCTAATCCCTCGCATAGTCATTGGAAATTTTAATTAGAAATGTGCAAAGACCTTTGTTGGAAACAAATAGTTCAATATCATCAACTAATTATAAAGCACCCTGCTGATGGAATTCTCAATAGAACATGGAATCAAAAGTCTAGGATCTCAGCCTGTCTTTATAAAGAACCATTAGGAAAGCTACCCTTGAACTAAATACAGTTGCATTGAATTGGTCTTAATTTCATAACAGGCTAACCACCAATCAACAATTACCCCATCTAGGCACTGCCTTTTTACCCTTGTGCCTTCCATGGAAGGCAAAAAAATATTAAACACCTCTCTTAGTTATGCCACAAGAGGTAAAGCTACATGTAACTAATCCAAGACTTATGTGGTAATCTGTCTTCAACACCTTTCACTAGGAAGTCGACCATCTTTGGATGTGAGTACTCTTGGACTATTAATTTTAATGATTCACGACTTATATTATGCATAGAAATATTGTTGTCTCTAGAAATATTGTAATGAAACTTCTCTTAAATAAGGATGCCATGACATTTTTCACTTAGATGACATGAAATAGCGATAATCACAAACTTGTCCTTGTAGAACTAAATGTAATTCAACAAAGTGGGATGGACCTCAACCACCTTCACCAACTCCAACAATTTAGAGGCAAGCAACTTGTATTGGTCACTAAGGGCCCATAGCTTTACCAATATTATTAGTCATATCAAGCATTAACCTAATCAAATAGTTGTAGTAATTTCACTAAGTAAATGATAGAAATCAAATGGACGAATAGTAATAATCAAACAGCTTGTGTTATGCAAGTACTGAGTATAGTTAGGAACATCACTTACTCTGATTATTCAAAGTACAAGCTCACTCTTTATTAACATTACTGTTATGATTTTTTCTCAAAACATTGTGCCTTGGTAGCTAGATTATGTTCACTGATATTGTAATTTTCCGTAAATTGAATCTTTATGCTAATTGCCTAAAGAATTTTGTTTCTTCTATGAAGTAGTGTGTCAATAATACCAAAATTGTTTCATAATCATTTTGTTAAATAGTGTAAATTTATGTTTTTTGAAACTATCCCAATGTACATTTTTCTTAGTTCAACATTGATTGGATATGCATCTGGTGCATTTCATTTTGAATGAGAGGTTGTGTGTTTCCTTTAAGAAGATGAAACATGTTTTAAATTATTGGTAAAGATCACAGTAGCAATTACCATACTTTTAACTAGTTCTTATAGACTTTTTATTGATATGTATAGTTAATCTAGAGTTCCTAAATTTCTTGTTACTCTCACCCTTAATAGGATAGGCTAAGTTTTTCCTAAATTAGATGAGCATGTGTGAATACTAATAATAAGCCTGTGTTAAGGAATTTAAATTAGTAGCCCAACATCATTAAAGACTCCACTAAACTCTAAGTGTCCAGTATCTTTTATTTGGTTTCCTTGCTGATTTTTTCTTTATTTCATTATTTCCTATAGCTACTGCAAACAATCTCAAAACTGAGTTTTTGGGTTTGCCTCTATATGATAAATGTTATGAAACCAACTCACAATAATATAGAAAAGATAGATAAACGACTTCAAAATCAGCTTGTTCGAGGGGGCAACCTCCTTTACATTACACAAATGAACAATTCTTGGATGATACAAATGACAAGACCTCCTTTCTATATATAGGAGTCTAAGGGGTCATAATATAATCAAAGCTACCTAACAATAATAATGTAAGGGCACAAAAATAACAATAGTGGGCTTCTATGGGGCACAATAATAACAATATGGGGACTACATTGGCACAAAAATATAATAAGGGGGTTGCACTAATAACATAAGGGGTTACACTAGTAGTATAGGGACCTAAGAATAAAAATAATTGCAATCAATAACTTTATGTTGGTTGTTGCATAAGTGTTGTCATCATCTTAAAAATTGACTTTGCCTCTATATGTGTTGACGGTGCTAGATCCGCCAACATTCAAGGGATCTCCCAGGTATGAATTCCCAACTAGACCTCGCACCATTTGGTGTAGGAGTCCTAGCTGGTATGATGGCCCGGTTTCCATTATCTTAAAGATATCCTTAGCTCTTTCTTGTCAGCACATGAGAGTGGTATACTTAGTCTTCAAACAACGAGGTTCATGTGCCTGGTGAGTGCTTAGTGTCACTTGTGTCAAAGTTCTTTCACTGTAGAGGGAGAGGGTGAGAGTGAGTCTCAAGTCGAAAGGGAATAGTCCCAACTCTGTTAGAGACACACAACACAACAGGATCTGCTCAGCTTCCGGTGGAGTAGTCCACACGAATGCGGGAGTCACAAACACAAAGGTGAACAGATAGCATGTACAACACCCAACAGAGTAGTCCACACAAGTGTGATGATCGTTATAACAAGTTTACACGAATGAGTTTGTCGAGTGTCTGACGGAGTAGTCCACATGGGCGAGAGAACATTAACAACTGATACAACACATTTCCAATAGCATATGCACTAAAAAACTGAAATAGTTCAACTATCTTAGTACAGGTTAAAACAACATGCATTACAAGCGTCCAAATAATAGTCTTACAAATGAATATAATACATGTGTGAAAACGTGTCGGCTTGTTAACATGATTTTGAATTAAGAGAAAGTTTCAAGACAAATCTGTACACCATACATCACTAACCCCGATAGCAGGGCATTAGATCCATTGCTTGCTCCTCAAAGAAAATATGGCAGACTCTCAAGGCCATGTGGGAGGAGCCAAGGTGAAGAAAAATTCATTTTCATGTAAAAATGAGGGGTATATATAGCCAAGGGTGAACTTGACCCTTGTGACTCTTTGACTTTCCTCATGACTGTTTGACTTACATGACTCTTCAACTGACATGACTCTTCAACTTCGTATGTGGGTCTCATTGACTTCCACATTGCATTACATTGATTACAGCAGTATGTCCCACAGTTGTGATGTGGTCGAGATGACTCATGACATGACTCGAAATGATAGTGCTGGTATGTTCATGCTGATGGTGGTGACCATGTCGAGTTGCACTGTTGTTGATTTATGAGTGTGTTGGTGTATCATAGCTTCACCTCTGCATGACAAGGTGTGTGGAGTCTTCGATGGTCTTGGTGTTCACTTGGTGTTGCATGTACATGTATCCCCTTCGCTGGTACTTTGCATGCTTCATGTGTTCATCCGTTCGCAAACAAGTCTCCTAGCATGTGCTCCTTGTTCATCTCGTTTTTCGTCACGCCATGTATCATCCATGTACATGTATTTGCAATCACTAATGACAAGATGACATCAAATCCAGAAATCCCCTAGTCTACCATGATGCATCATCTTTCACTTTCAGGTGTAGGTGACCAGGAGAGAGGAAAAGGCTCTGAAACTGTGCATAGCACATTTCAGGCAAGGATGTGAGACTCTGGGACACTATTGGGAAAAACTGCGTAGAGGTCACTAAGAGGTTGGGTTGAGTAGTCTGGGACAT
This sequence comes from Pinus taeda, assembly GCA_000404065.3. Classification (NCBI taxonomy): domain Eukaryota; kingdom Viridiplantae; phylum Streptophyta; class Pinopsida; order Pinales; family Pinaceae; genus Pinus; species Pinus taeda. Next base: position 97,608 of record APFE030635407.1, read on the forward strand.
AACTGACATCTGCGGATCTGGATCATCTCGAAGGCAGAACTGCGCAATTTTTCCGAGGAAGGCAGTGCATGCAACAAGAGGCACTGGTAGTGAAAACTGTGAATATTTTCAAAGGAGATCAGGGACGGACTGTGGGAGCTTGCTGGAAAAAAAAATGTGTAGATCTAGGAGTAATTCATGCTAGGATATGTCTACGTATTTTCCGGGTTGAGCAGGCTGTCAGGTAACTGGTGGAAAGTCCAAGAAAACTACACAATTTTCAGGAGGAGCAACAGGTTGACTAGTAGAGGGGCTGACTGACAAAACTGTGTAATTTGTAGAGACAGTGCAATGATAGGAAGTGAGTGCCTGTCCCTCTTGTCTGTGCAATTTCTTCAGTCAGTGCTGGCAAGAAAGTTGACAACTTCTACGCAATTTTTGGGAGGAGTGAAGTTCGGGGTGATTACCTAGTCAAATTATCTGGTTGACCAACGGGAAGCTTGATGGATAGACTTGTGGGAAGTGCATATTGAGATGGATTCTTGGGAAACTTTTGTGTTGTTCTGGGTGGCATTCAGCCAGGTTGATTCTAGGATTACAAAGTGAAGACTGCCTAGGAGGAAACCTCAAGCTCTACACAATTCTGGGTAACAATGCTTGGTCGCTGAGCGCTGAGATTGCACAGTGCAGCTCAGTGGAGGTCTGGTTGATGAAGGGTGGTCCAGTCAACAGATCTTTGGAAAAATGGTAAGTGTGTGAGTGACTAAACTCGTGTATACATGACCTTTCGAACCCACAATCAACATGACTCGACGACAAGACACCTCAAACCAACAAGATAATATATGCTCAGTGTGGCTAACCAAAGGGTGCGAGTGACAAGTGTGACACTTGAGATAGATCGTTGAACAACTGTGACAACACTTGCGCGGCATTGCATACGACTTCGTGTGAGAGTGCGACTAATTTTTACATAGCGAACACAACTTGTACACATGAAGACGGACCTTGAACACAACCACAACAAGACCACAAGCATGACTTGTAACCAACATGCTAAAAGATGATTGATGAACGGTCAAGCAAAGAGGGTGCAAAGACTCAACACAAGCTCATGGGATGAGCCCGAGTGTTTACAAACATCAAGGAAAAAACCAAGGAAGGCTCCGAAATTGGATGTAGGCCAAAATTTTGGAGGGCGTTGCAACCACTACAACAATATGATAAAACAATTGCACTCAGTAGCTTTATGGTCTTTTCTTTATTACTGCGAAGAGGATCGATTTTGCGTTGTTTCTGTAAGAAACACTTGTAGACTTTGCATCTACAACAATAACAAGGAAATGAATAGTGTGTTGTAGAGGCTACAACCACCCTCTAGAATTTTTCCTTAGCTTCATTTTGGAGCCTCCCTACCAACCTTTCATAGCACCTTGTCTTGCTTCGTCAAGTACACAAGCTTCAGTGTTTTTCTTGCACAAAGGCAACTTGTCGATCAAATCTTGGAGCATTCCCCTCACAAGATGTTCATTCGGACTTAGTCCAGCTGTAGGCTAAGCAGATCCCCCAAGAGATTGCGCAATTCTGGAGGGTAACCAGCCTTCCCTCCAGAAATTGCGCAATTTTGTCTGACAGCCTGCTGGGCTCTAGAATTGCGTAATCCTACCAGTCAAGCTTCACCCAGAAAACTATGCAATCCTTCCGAGAAGGGCTTCTCAGAACAGGAATTGCACAATCCTCAGCAACAGTCAACTTATTTACCTAGAAATTTCACAAATATCCTGGGCAGCCATCCTAGCTCCCATCTAGAAATGCAAATTTTCTCCCAACAGTTGAGCAGCCTCATGCATGAGCAGTTGGGTTCACCAGTTCCACTCGGGACCAAGGAAACTTGATTTGCATGCATGAATTGATTTTTCTTGGAATAGAAAAAGGAAACATGCAAAAAGCACCCTATGATTTAGGCAGCTATTTTTAGTAGTCGGAGGTTACATGCAAAATTGTTTTAGAACCATTCCTCCAAGTGTCGCCTTTTCCTAGATTTGTGGCATGTGCATCATGAGCTTAAAATTTATTTATTCGACACTTCAGATCTCATTCATTCACATCGATCTTGGAGCTCTGACATCCCACAACACATCTAGGACTCTTCGATACATCCGGCTCAGCTATTCACGGGTAAGTGGTCTCAACTTGTCTTTTTCACCATTTCTGTCACTTTTGGTGTTTTCGCTTGTGTGAGTGTTGTTTTCTTGATTTCTTTGAATTCTTGTTGTTGTTCACATGCATGCTAGCTTACACTATCACAGTTTCAGTTTTTGTTTCTTTCTCACTGCTGTCACATGCATGAAACTGTTTTGCACGAACGGTCGTTGATTCAACGACTTGCTTCACCCACATGCATGTTGTTCTATTTTCTGAATATTTCATTCAATGTTTTCATGCACGATCAATCACTTCTGCTTTCAATCAACATCACCATGAATTCACTTTCATATTTTCTTTCAGTTGCCAGTCGATGAGTCTGGTCAACCTTGGCCCGGACTCTGCCTCACTAAGACAACATTGCATAATCTAGAGAAGGAAGGCTCTGTCCTCCTCTCCATAAATGCGCATTTCTGCCCAGGAGCTGTCCTGCAGGACTTCTTTGCACATTTTTTAGGGACAGTGACTATTGGCCCAGAAAATTGTGCAATGCAGTCACTAAGCCTGCAGTCATTGGCAGCTGGAATTGTGCATTGCGTAATCCTAGCAGTCAACAGTTAGCCTGGATTGCACATTGCGCAAATCCAAGCTAGTCTTGCCTCCCAAACAACCCATATGCCTTTTGCGCAGTTCTGGCAGCCAGTCACCCAACCTCCCAAAAGAAATTGCGCAATCTTTCCCTATCATTCCCCAAGTATGTGTTATGTCATTCCCCGAATTTGTTTTGGTTTTTGCTGACAAATTTCTTGCCATGCATGTCGCTTTGTCTCCATATCTTTCAGGTGTTCATCTACCTCTTAGTAGTACAAGATCAATGGCCTCCAAGAGAGCAGGATCAAAGGACACCGACAGAAGTGCAACTGGGGAAGCAGTTGTAAAGGTGTACGCATGTCTACCAATCTATGAAGATACCAATTTGTTTCTAGACAAGGACATCAAGCTGAAATGGAAAGAGGTCAATGAAGCATTTGCAGGCACTTTTAGGGAAGAACACGAAGACCACCAGGTGTATGTGGACATTCACAAGTCTGGCTTGTACCAGATTCCATGTAGATACCCCGCGTTCGCATGCACGGACATGATACAATGGATCGTCTCACACATTGATCCCGAGCCAAAGGATTTGAGAAGAGTTAGTGAGACGAATATTGCAACCTTCTGGGCATAGGATTGTGATGAGATGTATCAAGTGTTGGAGCCCATAACTATCATGGAGACTCCCTTAAACTTACCCAGTAGCAATGCCAACTCCAGAGACATTCTGAAGAATTGGGTAAAGGAGCCATCTAGATTCAAGATGACACCCAACCAAATCTACAAGACAAAGATACTACGGAAGGTGTATTAATACTTGGTCGCATGTCAATTGTATGGCCAAGAAAGCACGGAAACCTTCCCACAGAGTTGGGTGATCGCGCTGGACCAACTAGCCAGAGAAGGAAAACCATGTAATTGGTCTGGCATGTTGGCTCATCAGCTAAAGGAACAGGTAACAAAGGCTCGATAATCACCCGAAGGTATGAAAGCAGAGATCTACATGTTCGCCTACATCTTAGATGCAATATGTGCTCGACAAGTGTTCTCAGGCTTGGAATGGGCATGGTCACGGGCGGAGACTGTTGTGAACACATATTGTAAGTTTTCTGAATGCAACTTTAGAGGATTTATCACACGGCTGTCTGATCATTTTGTCACCCCATTATACAAGATGATATTCGAACAGGATCCACCCTGCATGTTGAGGGCAGCAATGGAGGCACTTATAGACATTGCTGATTGGTATACCTCACCACCCGGCACCTTCATATGAATGTTCAGTGTGGAGAAGCCTCTGCATGTTCTACCAAATTTTGCCTTGGACAAACTTGTCATGCAGGAAGTATCATATCACATCTCGGCAGGATTGACAACTAAACTACACCGGAAGAAGAAGGCACCTTGGCCTGCTCTTCCATTGTGGATTGTGTTATATGAGATTCGAAGTTTCAAGCAAGCGGATGTCAAAGAAGAACAGATGAAGAAGTATCCATTCGACCTCCGAAGTTACAATTCGTATGACCCACATTGTATTGTGAAGGATCATTGCACGAGAGTACAATTCAACTAGATCCACGAGACATTTCATTGGGCCGAGGAGGACCAATGGAGATATTGCTACAGTTTCTCTAGACCCAATGAACAGGTCAGCTTCGCTGTGGAGTGCTTAGCGAAGCAACATGAAGCAGCATCCTGGAGAGCACCAACACCAGCAGCAGAGGCAAGCATACCAGTGCGCGACAAGGGCAAGAGAAAGATTTTCGATCGCATGGAGGAAGAGAAATGTTGCAAGTTCCGAGCAGATCCACTTGTAGAGAAAGCAGCTATGGCTATCGAGGTGAAGAGGCAATAGTGCGACAAGTGAATCACACAAAGGCAAAGGGAGAAGAGAAGAATGGAGGAAACAGAGAAGGAGTTGCATGAGCTGAAGGAGCAACTCTAGATGGAACAAGAGTTGCACAAATAGGAGAGGGAAGTGCAACAACAATAGGTATAGTAGGGGGCACAACATGTGCAAACAAATGAAACAAAACCCGTACAGGTAGTGGATTCATCAGAGACTGGCATCAAGCAGACAGGGTGAACCATTGCAGGAGTAGGATTTTGCTCGTGAGATAGAGAAAGCACTTCAACAGTTGGATGCGGATATAGAGCAGCAGGAATTGGAACAGGACACCGACCTCATGCCTCGTCACCAAGAGGTTGACTTACCTGCTTCACCACATCCAGATGATGACCAAGTCTCAAGTGACCAGGGAGGCACTGAGATCCTTGGAGATCAGTCGGAAGGAGAGATGCATAACATCTCATTCAACGAGTCTCAACATAGAGTTGTGCAGTATCACAGATTGTCGACTCCGGATGATTATACATCTCCTGTGCAAGTTGAGGAATGAGTGATCATGTCTGATGTGGGCGATCATCCAACGGCCTTGGTTGATGCAACCAAAGTGTATGCCGAAGCCACTAGCTCAAGTGTTTTCTTTCTTATAGCTAAGAATGAGCGAATGGCTAAGGAACTACAAACAACCAAGCAAGGAGGAGAGTTGGTGACAACGTCCGCCAGAGATGAATTGAAGAAGGCAATACTAGATGAAGTATTGTCCCTTGACACAGTTATGCAAGTGTTGCACTCTAAGTTTGGCACCGTACATAAGGTAGTTGTCCATCTCAATGGATAGCAGCAGCGATGTGCTAGAAGAGAACGTATCTTGACGAACTTGCATGCTGTTGTTGATTACATGAAAACATGTATGATGAGATACAAGGGAGCCCCGCTTCACTTGCCTAAGATGATGAAGGCCAATGCGATCGAGCTAAAAGCACGTATCCAGAGTCAAATACAGAACTATGATGAGCTCCCGCAACTCATCACTAGTACACAGGCTTCCCATGCACATGTATTCAAGAGTATGGATGTTGTGATGTGCGCACATGTGATCCCATCTATTGGGACTCTCAACCATGTGAAGACAAAGGCACAGGTCTGAATAGATCTTGACTCGTACTTTGACGAGTTGATGCGCATTTCCACCAGCCCAGACTAATCCATCAGTGTAGACATCATGTACAAGTATGTTGCTGTTCCAACTGCATTTAAGACAATGATGCACATGCTTACAGACAAGTTGGACAAAGGAGCCCAAGTAGTGTACCCGGATGCTATGGAGGCAAGAGTCAGGTTCCATGAACATGTCAACTTAGAGCACATGAACACCATCGCGGACTACCGACCTTGGTATCAGTATGTTACTGTTGATCAGCGCGAGGATGTTGAGGAGTTGGACTTCCATGGTTGTCTAAGTCATAGTGATGTCTAGCATGGCTTGCTCAAGCCATTTCTCTCACATGGGTACATGTGCATTGTAATGTAATGTCTTGTCAAGTTTAAGTCAAGTGTCAATAGTTGGATGTAACAGTCATAGAGTAGATGAAGAGTCATGAGGGTAGTTGAACTATCACAAAGGGGAATGTCAAGCGCCACCCCACCCTTTGCTATAAATAGTCCCTCATAACTCATTGTATAGGCTTTTGGTCATCCAAGCTTCTGATAAGATTATCTTGGAGAGAGCTTGGACAATATTGTAACGAGCCTTGGCTTCTCCACTATGCAGAGCTAGTACATGTCTTTGGAGGAGCAGGCATTTGTGGATGTAACTTTCCCTTGTCGAAACTAATGGTTGGACATGGATGTATTATATGACTGGAACTTACACTTCTTAATATAACAAGAGCCAACACGTTTCATGCATATGTTGTATTGTATTATATGCTATCTGGTTTACTCTAAATGATATATGTATATGTTTACTTACGTATGCATGTATAGCTATTTGTGTGTGTGTGTATCTATATATATATTATTATATTTAATTTATATATATATATATATATTGAAATGTGTTGTTGGTTTAACCATCACTTTGGATTTCTAGCTAACTTTCCTTCCATGTTGTGATGCATCTAATTTTCTCATGTGTTCCCTTCTTAATTGTGTGCTATCACATGTTTCCAAGGGGCGCACTCATCTCAACTCCTGTGTGTTAGAACCTCTCATGCACCTTCCTTGGCTCACTGTAGCTGTCACACCCTTGCTATCAACAGAGCTATCTTACTTGTGTCTGTGGGAAATCATGGTCAAGGAATTACCATACGACCCACTGCTGGGACTCCTACACCAAACAGTTTGACGTCTAATTGGGACTTCTTACTAGGGAGATCCCCTGACATGTTGGCGGTTCCAGCACCGTCAACATTTATGGCACTAGAAGGAGGGCTAGATGACAAGCTATGTCCTCTCATCCTGTTTTGAACCTTTGCATATCTTTCATGGATTCTTACACTCTTCTCCCTCTACAATGTTTTTTGAATCATGAAGATGTCACCATCATGAGGGAGCTTTTCGATCACTTGTCCACTTACACATATGATGGTGAAGGCGAAGTGGCCTGGCCTGAGTTCTTACATGAATTTCTTTCCATGCTTCATGAGGAAGATGGGTGTTCTGACGAACAGGCCAGCTTGTTGCTTGCATACACTCTTTGCGAATCTCCACATCGGTGGTTGTGCAGCCTACCGCTAAGAGCGTGCACTCACTTGAGCACTTTTGTGATCTCATTGAAGATACTTTCTATCATTTTGATCCAGACCATCTTGACCAAAAATTGCTACAACAATATACGGCTCCACATGAATCGACTATGGATTTTTGGTAGCACTTCCGTGACTTGCAGTTTCAAGCTCCGAAGAGCCAAATGAAATTTTTCTATCTTTGGGACCGATTCAAATATTGTGTTAAGAAATCTTCTAGTCCCAAGAAGAAGTTTGAAATCAAGCCTCGTTCATCATTCTTCAATGATGAAGTTACGTAATCTCAGATAGATTCAGCCACTGCCACAAGTGATTGTTTGCCATCCCCTCATCAAACAACTCCACCATTGCAGAGTGATGTTGGGGTTCATGCTCACACACCTCTTCAGCTGTCACATCCTCCCAACATCACTTGGCTTAATTTTCGCGTAGATATGGTTGTGAGTCCATCAAGTTGTCATATGCATTTTGTTCCACAAACTCCGTCTTCACACTCAGTTGTTCCTCCAGATGATACCGTCTTGTGTTCTTCCATTTCGGACTCTACACTTGTTGTGAATGAGGAACAAGCCACTGACGGAGTTGGTGTTTTACAATCGACATGCATTGTCATTCATGAAGAGTATGAGTGGGAGCTTGAGCATCAACACTCAACGAAGGATGACTCCCTTCCGTCTGAGCCCCCTCTGTTCTTCCATGACATCTGGCGAGCCTGCCATCCATGATTTCGCATGTGTATCTTCAGCCACAGATGCACCCATTGTTGATCACTCGCAGGACACACCTGATGTCAGTCCATCATTCAACAATGGAGAGGATAAGTTATTCATTGAAAATCCACTTGTTCTTTCATCTGCCTTTTCCGGAAACATAGAGGATGAATTTGTTCGCTTCTCATCTACCCCTCTGTTTGATTCATCAGATCATGAGGATGCTGATGAAATCATTGATTTTTCTGATCAATGTTGTCATGATCCATTCACTTCCATATTCGATCACAAGCATGACTCTATTGTAGTTGATTTTCCAAAGCCACCAATTTATGATGATATATCTGACGATGAAGTTGAAACACCCAAGACTGTCGAGGCACTTCAGCCCAAGCTGATGGTTATGTCAGGCCCTCACTCTCTTGGGGTTAGTTTCACTTTTGATCAGGAAACTGTTCAATCTAACCTGGATCTTGGGGGGAGGTCCTCAAGATCTAAAAAATTGAAATGGATGTTGGGGGTAGGCCCCCAATATCTAAAAAATTGCAATGCCAAAAATAAAATGGAAGAACACACAGTAAATAAAACCACAAAGAAACTTTTTATTAAACCGATAATAACTATAAAGGCTACATTTTGACGGACTATTTGTCCTTTTACAAAATGTGACTTGTTACTTATAGTTTTTTTCAGTTACAATACCACGAGTCAATTCCATGAGTGAATGAATACCATGGGTGGATGTCACAATACCATAGGTCAATTCCATGGGTGAATGAATACCATGGGTGGATGTCACAATACCATGGGTGGATGTCACATTACCATGGGAAAATACCATGGGTGGATGTCACTTACAATACCATGGGTAAATTCCATGGGTGGATGAATAACATGGGTGGATGAATACCATGGGTTGATGCCATTTTCTATTCGGATCATTCCTCCCTCCTTAAGAAACAATGGTCCCCATTGCGTGAAGTTCCCTCCTGCAAAGCCTTTGTTGAATATGAAGAGCCACTAAAGAGAAGGATTTTATGTGGTTAACCCATAACCATGATGAACGAAGATCTGAGGATAGAGATACCCTGTAATGCTTGTGACCCACTGTGATACTGACAGTGTACAGCCTAGCAAATGGACTTTGATGAAGTGTGGGTTTGTGGATGACCCATAACCATGATGAATGAAGATCCGAGGATAGACATACCCTGTAATGCTTGTGATACTGACAATGTGAGGCCTAGAAAATGGACCTCTATGAAGTGTGGGTTTGTGGATGACCCTAACCATGACAAACGAAGATCCGAGGATAGAGATACCCTGTAATGCTTGTGACCAACTGTGATGCTACCAATGTGTGGCCTAGCAAATGGACTTCAATGAAAAAGATTTTGTGCAGTTGACCCATAAACGTGATGTTGGTTGTTGATGAAGTAGCAGGTGCCTACATAGCTTGGGGTGGGAGGGCACGTATCCAAAGAACCCAAGCTGAATGCTTCTATGCTGAAACTGATGAATATGAAGCAGGTGCCTAATAAAGCAGGGTGGTAGGGTAAGTCTCCAAAGGGAACCCGCTCTGAATGCTGCTCCATAATTAAAATGGACATAACTCAGTCAATATCACTCAGAATATTTATTATAACCTGTTTTTGGAAACAGAATGACCATTTTTCATCTTCCCATGTGTTGGAAATCCTTATATGGACACTCTTGAATCTCATATTCGCACTGCAACTTTTCCGCCATCACAAAAGTTCTGAAAAAATAGTTGATTTTAAATCAGCGATATCTCCCACATCCAAACTCTGATTCGACCCATTGTTTTTTTGAAATGGAGCAATTTTTCGAGAGGAGCTCAGATCTACATTCACTTTTCTGAAATTCTACACCAAAATTGCAAAAAAATTATAGGAGAGCCGTCGCCCACGAATTGCTGTCAGAAACATTTCTGCAACATAGCTGATTTTAAATCAACGATATCTCCCTCATCCGGACTCCGATTTGGCCGATTGTTTTTTTGAATTTTGGTATCCTTTCACAAGGAATCCAGATCTGTTATCTTGTTTTGTAAATTTTGCACAAAAAATTTCAAATTTGATCTACAAACTCGCCACCCAAAAACATTCCTTTAAAAAATGGAAAAAGAAAAAATTTCTTGTTTGGCCCAAGAAAATGCTCTGTGGAGGACGTAGCACATGCCTAAATTTTGTTGAATATTGCTGCAAAATTTGAAACTAAAATATGCATCAAACCCTCATTCCCATGGAATCATAACCTGCTTTGATACCACTGATCCGGATCCTGGGGGGAGGCCCCCAAGATCTAAAAAATTGAAATGGATGTTGGGGGTAGGCCCCCAAGATTTGAAAAATTGCAATGCCAAAAAGAAAATGGGAGAACACACAGTAAATAAAACAAAAAAAAAAAAAACTTTTTATTAAAACCAATAATAACTATAAAGGCTACATTGTGCAACCTCTGTCTTTTACAAAATGTGAATTGTTACTTATAGCTTTTTTTCAGTTACAATACCACGGGTCAATTCCATGGGTGAATGAATACCATGGGTGGATGTCACAATACCACGGATCAATTCCATGGGTGAATGAATACCATGGGTGGATGTCATAATACCATGGGAAAATACCATGGGTGAATGAATACCATGGGTGGATGTCACTTACAATACCATGGGTGAATGAATACCATGGGTGGATGTCACTTACAATACCATGGGTAAATTACATGGGTGGATGAATACCATCGGTCGATACCATTTCTATTCGGATCACAATCACCCAAGGCTCCTCATCACTCATTTGTATGCATTGAAGATCCATCTCACACACAGATCATGCTTCCTCCACTTGAACTACACGATCCCATCACTCATGCATTGGAGGAATCTTACATTGCAAGCACACGTGCACAACACAAGTTGTCTTTGTTTCTTTCGTTTTCTTGCATGTCACAGTCAAGAGTGTGCATATGCTTCAAAGCTGCATGCAGTGTCACACAACACCGTGATAAGACCACGGATTGCTTGTCATGCACTTGCACTTACTTATGTCTTGTGGACACTTTGAAACACGAAGTGTGGTTGTCTTCATTGTTATATATTTCTTGCTTGTTGGTTCACACAACTGGGTTGCTCGCGACCAAGCCTTCCCCAACATGGGTCAACCAATGCGCCGTGGTTGCATTGGAAATATCACTTCATGTGATAAGGCCCATGCACCATTAGTTTAGGAGTAGGAGTAGTGTTTGCTTTCAGTTGGTTTGCTTGCATGCTTATTTGCTTACTTGCTTTGTTTGTTTTTTTGTTTTCCTACTTGTTTGCTTACTTTGCTTTCACATTTACTTTTGCTTCTACTTTAGTTGTTGTTTGTTTGCTTGTTTTGTTCGTAGGTTAGTTTCACATGAAACCATGTCTGACTCTGGAAGCAAGCAGGGTAAAGTACAAGAGGCCTTGTACAATTATCACTACTTGGTCATCTGTCATATTTCCTCTTTATGAACTTGTTACTTTTAGTCCATGATACGTCGAAGGAAAATACGTACTATTCGAAGTGAACCTTAGTGAAAACACAACTCTTGCGCACTAACTAGTCTCACCTTCTCTAATCGGTTGTTTTTGGGTTAACCCTTGTCAACTCAGTGAAGTATAGTAAGGTGAGGAGGAAAACCTTAATAGGAACATCAAAGGTATAATAAACTACTTCTCTGCTGGAAAAACCTCTTCTGCTCTCAATAAGTTGGGATCCCTCTTCCGCCTCTGAAATGAATAAGTTCTATGCACAGTTATGAAAAATGAAAAATGAAAAAGTGAAAAAAGTTTGAAAAAATGAAAATGAATAAGGCGAAAGAAGAGAAAGGCTTCCTACGCATAGAGGTGATGCAAGTAACTCTGTCGGGGTACTGACCAGGCTCGCTGGCAACAAAACCATGCTTGTGTTCCTATGTGATTCTATCGGGGTATTGTCCAGGCCTGTTGGAAGTGGAGCAACACCAGAGATGAAACTAAGACTCCGACGAATATACTGCTTATGCACCAATATACCCCTCAACCCCAATTGAAGCAACTGTGTTTCCTTTGCTTGGAATGTGTGTCAATCGACCAAGAGCCTAGCATATGCTACATCTTACAATCAAGATAGTGTGAAACCAAGACAAATTGAGAACTGAACAATACTTTTGGAGGTGTTAGAATTGCTTTTCACGAACAAGGTCCATTCAGAGAGCTGGAGTTCTACTAGTGCGTCGCCAAGTGTTGTAGCGGCTACAACCACCCTCCAAAATTTGTTCTTAGCTTCATTTTGGAGCCTCCCTACCAACCATTCACATCACCTTGCTTTGCTTCATCAAGTACACAAGCTTCAGTGTTTTTCTTACACAAACACAGCCTGTCGATCAAAGTTTGATGCATTCCCCTCACAGGCTGTTCATCCGGACTTGGTCTAGCTGTAGGCTGAGAAGCCACCCCAAGAAATTGCACAATTCTGGAGGGCAACTAGCCTTCCCTCCAGAAATTTTGTAATTTTGTCTGGCAGCCTGCTAGGCTACAGAATTGCACAATCCTGCCAGTCAGGCTTTACCCATAAAATTGTACAATCCTTCCCAGTAAGGCTGCTCAGCCCAGGAATTACACAATCTTGGGAAACAGTGAGTTGCTTGGCCCAGAAATTGCGCAAATCTCTTGGGAAGCCAGCCCAGCTCCCATCCAGAAATGCGCATTTTCTCCCAACAGTTGAGCAGCCTCATGCATGAGCAGTTGGGTTGACCAGTTCCACTCGGGACCAAGGAAACTTGACTTGCATGCATGACTTTCTTTTTCCCAAAATAGAAAAAGGCAACATGCAAAAAGCATCCCATGATTCAAGGAGCTATTTTTAGCAGCCAGAGGTTACATGCAAAATTGTTTTAGAACCTTTCCTCCAAGTGTCGCTTTTTCCTAGATTTGTGGCATGCATGTCATGAGATTCAAATTTATTTATTCGACGCTTTAGAGCTCATTCATTGACATCGATCTTGGAGCTCTGACATCCCACATCACATCTAGCTCAGTTATTCACAAGTAAGTGGTCTCAACTTGTCTTTTTCATCATTTTTGTCGCTTTTGGTATTTTCACTTGTGTGAGTGTTGTTTTCTTGATTTATTTGATTGCGTGTTGTTGTTTACATGCATAATAGCTTGTACTAGAACTGTTTTAGTTTTCATTGCTATCTCACAGTTGTCGCATGCATGAAACCATTTTGAATGAACGGTCATTGATTTGGCGACTCGCTTCACCCACATGCATGTTGTTATGTTTTCTGAATCTTTTATTCAATGTTTTCATGCACAATAAATCAATTCTACTTTCACTCAACATCGCCATGCATTCACTTTCATATTTGCTTTCAGTTGCCCGTCAGCGAGTCTGGCCAGCCTTGGCCTGGACTCTGGCTCACCAAGGCAATATTGCGCAATCTGGAGAAGGAAGGCTCTCATTAGGGGATTTTTGAGGCCTAAAATGGGTCTCCTAAGGAAACTATAAAATAATCGTGGAAATAATAAAATAAGATTAGATTACATCATCAAATTCTAGAGGGAAAAAGGAAAAAAACTATTTTTCAACTTGTATTTTCAACTTATCTCCCTATGGGTTTACTCAAATTTCAAGCGACAACACTCGTTGGATGCATAATTTGATTCCTCGTCCAAGTAGTATCCATGTTGCATACTTTCGATGGACCCTGCTACACGAAAAATGAGAAATACATTAAAAACGTGAGTGTAATCACATTTTCTCATGTATTTCTCTTTTTTTGTGTAGTGGGGCCCATCGAAAGTATGCAATATGGGTACTCCTTGGATGAGGAATTAAATTTTGCATCCAATGAATACTCCCGCTTGAAATTTGAGTAAAAACTTAAGGCAATAAGTTAAAAATACGAGTTGAAAAAGTAGTTTTATTATTTTATTATCTTTTCACTTTTTTACTCCAAAAATGGTGAATCATCCCCCATGGTCAACATCATCATCTTGAATCCTATTGGTCCTTATAAAGCTTATTTTGGTTGTACATTTTTCTTAGGAGGCCCATTTTAGCCTATAGTCATTTCCAGCTGGAATTACACACTGCGCAATCCTAGGAATCAACAGTCAGCTTGGATTGCACATTGCGCAAATCGAACAGCCGGTCTTGCGTCCCAAACAACCTAGATTGCCTTTTGTGCAGTTCTGGCAGCCAGTCACCTAGCCTCCCAAAAGAAATTGTGCAATCTTTCCCTATCATTCCCCAGGTATGTCTTATGTCATTCCCCGAATTTTCTTTGGTTTTCACTGAAAAATTTCTTGCGATGCATGTCGCTTTGTCTCCAGATCTTTCAGGTGTTCATCCACCTCTTGGCAGTACAGGATCAATGGCCTCCAAGAGAGCAGGATCAAAGGACACCGACAGAAGTGCAAATCAGGCAGTATTTTAATTGGTCTCTAAATGTATACCAATCTATGAAGATACCAAGTTGTTTCTAGACAAGGACATCAAGCTGAAATGGCAAGAGGTCAATGAAGCATTTGTAGGCACTTTTAGGGAAGACCTTGAAGACCACCAGGTGTATGTGAACATTCACAAGTCCGATTTGTACTGGATTGCATGCATGATCCAGGTGGATGTTGGTGGCCACCCACCTATCCCACTTAGACCCCCACAACTGTCTCTTTTAGTTTTTCATTTTCCGTAATTGTAGCACAATTTACTATTTTTAGCAGTTTTTCGGGTCTTGAACTTTCGGAACAATTTTGAGGCCCTAAACGACAATTTTTGGGAAATCTGGGAGAAACATGGGTCCATGCACCAATGTTGCTCTTCCCAAAGTTGTAGTGCTCAGATAGATCTTTCTAACAAGCTATTGCATACGTCAAATGGAGATCATATGCCAAAGTTAGGACCCCGGGAAGTTGATGTACCAACTTACCCAAAATGGTGCCCACAATTTGGCGTTTCATCTTCTAGGGTTAGGTTTTGGGATGTTAAGGGTTTTCCATTGTTTCTCAACAATAAATAGGCCTCTAAGCCTCATTTTAACACAGTTCAGAGGCATGTAGCAACCACATTTCTTCTCAGAGATAAGCTACCATCACCCTAGCTGATTTATTTCCATTTCTGCTTGTAAGCATATCTCAGTATTTTACATTAATGAAATGAAGTATTATTTCCGCTGCATCTCTATGTTTATGGTTATCTCTGTAATTTGTTGCATTCCTGTTTAAATCCGAATCAATGCAGATACCTCGTGTTCCCATGCATGGACATGATACACTGGATCATCTCGCACACTAATCCCGAGACGATGACTTTGAGCAGTTTCAGTAGGATGAAGATTGCAACCTTCTGGGCACAGGATCATGATGAGATGTATCAGATGTCGAAGCCCGTGACTATCATGGAGACTCCATTTAGCTTACCCAGCAGAAGTGCCAACTCCATGTCGACTATATGGCCAAGAAAGCATGGAAACCTTCCCACAGAGTTGGGTGATCGCACTGGACCAACTAGCCAGAGAAGGACAACCATGTAACTGGTCCAACATGTTGGCTCATTAGCAAAAGGAATAGGTAACAAAGGCTCGACAGTCACCCAGAGGTATGAAAGCAGAGATCTACATGTCCACCTACATCTTAGATGAAATCTGTGCTTGACAAGAGTTCTCGGGCTTGGAGTGGGCATGGTCACCGGCGGAGACTTTTATGAACACATATTGTAAGTTTTTGTCTGAATGCAGCTTTAGTGGAGTTATCACACAGTTGTCCGATCTTTTGTCACCCCAGTCTACAAGATGATATTCGAACAGGATCCACCCTACATGTCGAGGGTAGCGATGGAGGCACTAATAGACATTGTTGATTGGTATGCCTCACTGTCTAGAACCTTCATACGAATGTTCAGCGCGGAGAAGCCTCCACATGTTCTACCTAAGTTTTCCTTGGACATACTCGTCATGCAGGAAGTATCATATCACATCTCGACAGGATTGACAGCTAGACTGCACCGGAAGAAGAAGGCACCTTGGCCCGCTCTTCCGTTGCAAATTGGGTTATATGAGATCTAGAGTTTCAAGCAAGAAGATGTCAGAGCAAAACAGATGAATAAGTATCCATTCAATCTCCGAAGTTACAATCTATATGACCCACATTGTATTGTGAAAGATTATTGCATGAGAGTACAGTTCAACTGGATCCACGGCACATTTCATTGGGCCGAGGAGGACCCATGGAGATAATGCTACAGTTTCTCTAGACCCAATGAACACGTCTGATTCACTGTGGAGTGGTTAGCAAAGCAATATGAAGCAACATCCCAGAGAGAACCAACACCAGCAGTAGTAACAACATAGGAAAGCATACCAGTGCGCGACAAGGGAAAGAGGAATATTATCGATCGCATGGAGGAAGAGCAAAGCTGTAAGTTCTGAGAAAATCCATTGGTAGAGAAAGCAGTTATGGCTATAGAGGCGAAGAGGCAACAACACGACAAATGAATCACGCAAAGGCAGAGGGACAAGAGAAGAATGGAGGAAATAGAGAAGGAGTTTCATGAGTTGAAGGAGAAACTCTGAAAGGAACAAGAACTGTGTAAATAGGAGAGGGAAGCGCAACAGCAACAAGTATAGCAGGGGGTGAAACATGTGCAAATAGATGAAACAATGCCCGTACAGGTAGTGGATTCATTAGAACAAATGGCATCAGGTAGACAGGGTGAACCATCCCAGGAGCAGGACTTTGCTCGTGAGATAGAGAAAGCAGTTCAACAGTTGGATATGGATATGGAGCAACAGGAATTGGAAGAGGACACCAACTTCATGCCTCATCACAAAGAGGTCAACTTACCTACTTTAATGCATCTAGATGATGACCAAGTCTCAAGTGACCAAGGAGGAACTGAGATCCTTGGAGATCAACCGGAAGGAGATATGCACGACATCTCATTCGATGAGTCTTAACATAGAGTTGTGTAGTCTCGCAGAGTGTCGATTCTTGATCATCATACATCTCCTGCGCAAGTTGAGGAATGAGTGATCGTGTCTGACATGGGCAAACATCCAATAGCCTTGGCCGATGTAACCAGAGTGTATGCCGAAGCCACTAGCTCAAGTGTTCGCTTTCTGATAGCTGAGAATGAGCAAATGGTTAAGGAACTACAAACGACCAAGCAAGGAGGATAGTTGGTGACAACATCTGCCTGCGCTGAACTAAAGAAGGAAATACTAGATGAAGTATTGTCCCTTGACACAGTTATGTGAGCATTGCACTCCAAGTTTGGCACCATGGATAAGGCAGTCATCCATCTCAATGGATGGTAGTAGCGATGTGCTAGAAGAGCACGTATCTTGATGAATTTTCATGTTGTTTTTTATTACATGCAAAGATGGACGATGAGATACAAGGGATCCCCGCTTCACTTGCCTAAGATGATGAAGGCCAATGGTTGAGCCGAAGGCATGTATCCAGAGTCAGATCCAAAACTATGAAGAGCTCCTGCAGCTCATCACTAGTATACAAGATTCCCATGCACGTGTATTCAAGAGTATGGATGTTGTGGTGCGCGCACATGCGATCCTATCTATTGGGACTCTCACCGAGGTGAAGGTAAAGGCACAAGTCTGACTATATCTTGAATTGTACTTCGACAAGTTGATGCGCATTGCCACCAGCCCAGACTTGCCCATCAGTGCAGACATCATGCACAAGTATGTTGTTGGTCTAGCTGCAATGAAGACAATGATGTGCATGCTTACAGACGAGTTTGACAGAGGAGCTCGAGCAGTGTACCCGGATGCTATGGAGGCAAGAGTCAGGTTCTAGAAAGATGTCACCTTAGAGCACACAGACACCATAGTGGACTACCAATCTTGGCATCAGTATGTTACTGTTGATCAGCGCAAGGACGTTGAGGAGTTAGACTTCCATGGTTGTTTAAGTCACAGTGATGTCTAGCATGGATTTCTCAAGCCATTTTTCTCACATGGGTACATGTTCATTGTAATGTAATGTCTTGTCAAGTGTAAGTGTCGATAGTTGGATGTAAGATTCATAGAGTAGATGAAGAGTCATGAGGGTAGTTGAACTGTCACAAAGGGGAATGTCAAGGGCCAACCCACCCTTTCCTATAGATAGTCCCTCATAACTCATTGTATAGGCTTTTGGTCACCCAAGTTTCTGATAAGACTATCTTGGAGAGAGCTTGGATGGTATTGTAATGAGCCTTGGATTCTCCACTGCGCAGAGCTAGTACATCTTTTTAGAGGAGAAGGCGGCTGTGGCTGTAACGTTCCGCTGTCGGAACTAGTGGTTGGACATGAATGTATTGTATGGCTGAAACTTACACTTCTTAATATAACAAGATCCATCACGTTTAATGCATATGTTGTATTGTATTCTATGCTATCTGGTTTACTCTAAATGATATATGTATTTGTTTACTTACATATGAATGTATAGCTATGTGTGTATGTATGTATGAATCTTTCTGAAATGTGTTGTTGGTTTAACCGTCACTTTGGATTGCTAGCTAACTTGCCTTCCATGTTGTGATGCATATTTTCTCGTGTGTTCCCTTCTTAACTGCGTGTTATAATATGTTTCGAAGGGGCACACTCATCTCAACCACCGTGTGTTAGAACCTTTCATGCACCTTCCTTGGCTCACTGCAATTGTCACACCCTTGCTACCAATAGAGTTATCTTATTTGCCTCTGTGTGAAATTGGGGTCAAGGCATTAATATACAACCCACTGTTGGGACTCCTACACAAAACGGTCTGAGGTCTAATTGAGACTTCTTACCGGGGATATCCCTTGAGATGTTGGCGGGTCTAGCACCATCAACACGGCATTGCTACATTTTTTTGGCACATGTACACTACCCAGTGCTTGCACTGAAGCGTAGCACCTTATAATCAGTCAAAGCTAAGAAAGCCTACCTTGAGAAACATATATTCCATGGGTTATAGGAATTCTAGGGCAAAAGGATAGGCATTGAACCAAATGCTTGATTGATAAGAATGTTTGCCATTGCCAAGTTGAGAAGATTAGAGCGTGGTTGTGTATGACCAATCCCATTAAGAGTTGCATGTTTTTCAACAATGTTGGTGGCTGAGTGAGTCAATGCATCGAAAAGAAGCGACGGGGCCGTTCCAATTAACATGGCTAGTTTATGCATGCAACCACCAAAACTCACAGATTTCTTCATTTCCAATGAATGCAATCACTTGAGTGAAATTTTGTTGAAGCATCATGTAGTTCTATATATTCTGTGAAAGGCAAGGTCTTCTTTAGTTCAAGGGATTTTTTTTCGTGCATGCTGAAAATGGAAAGAAAAGCATAATTTCTTCTTAGAGGTAGTTACGAGTCAAATTGAGATTGTGGTTGATTTTGAATTTGATTGTGTGATTCAGTTAACTTTAAAAGCAATAAAGCCTCCAAAACCCCAATTTATCTCTTTTCTATTATCATTACAAGAGACAAACAAATCAAATGAATTTGGCTCTTTTCAATTATCACTATAGGGGACAACCAAATCAAATGGATAGCCATATCTGAATGGGAAAAATTATAATTCTTTGCATGCAATAAGCACGGCTGGAATCCAATGAATCGAGTTAGAGTGCTATGCTCCTTAATTGTTGCAGGTTCTGTGAATCAATAGAGTTTCCATCCCGGATAGGTGAAAGTTGAGTGAGTGTTGTGCAGCTTTATCTTCAATTTCTTGTTTGCCTTGTGATCTATTGCATTTTACAGTTTCTCATTCTCCCATGCTTCAAATCTCTCGATCTAGGTGTGCTCCAATAATGGTGATTTGTTGATTTGTCCTTTGGGTGTGCTTCGCTTGTACTATTCTTTTCTATAACTACAGGTTTCAACAAGGTTTTAAGCAGAGGTCATTCTCTAAGCAAAATAGCTTGGTCTCTTTGATAGATTCACCACGACTTCTGAAAAAATTAAAATTCTTCAATGTTTTATGAACCAATACGTCTAATACTTCATGTTAGTTATGAAGTGAGTGTGATGCTAGCTACAACCAGTTGATCTATTTTCCAACCAGCTTAAACAACGACAGGTTTGAACAAGATTTTAAACATAGTTTGTCCACTAAACAAAATAGCTCTCCCAAAATTAAATTCATTTTCAAGGCATGGACTTGCTGCCGTGCAACCCTCCTTGTTTAATTTATCATCAATATATTTTTACAGTTTACATAGCGAGGGCGGGACACAATGTTTAGGAGTTTGATTTTGTAAGTATTTGTGAGACTTTTCAAGATATTAGGTGGCCGACACCGGAGGAAAAGCAATGTTTCGACACCTTGCACTTGAAGTTCACACATCATGCTAACAACATGAAGGTTACAATTAAAAGTCTTGATATTAATATAAATTTTTTCAAGACATTAATAAATTGGTGGCGCCACTTGACATAAATCTAATTTTTTAAATTTATTAAAGGTCAATGTAACGTAACAAATTCTACTACAATCATTGATAAGCATTCAGACAAAGCATACACTCAGCATATTGTCTTGAGAATCAATCTAGTGGTCAATTAAATCCTCATCCACCTTAAGTTGGAAAAAAAACCTTTAGCAATTCTTATTTTTATATACTATTAATTCATTAATTTAATATTTCTAAAATTTAAGTTCAAAATTTAAATATTTTTAAATTTTATATCGAAATTTTCTCATGAATGATATTGGAATAAATTGGAATTATTTCTACATAAAATTGAGTTTATTGTGAGGCTGGAGAGGTATAATGTTGTTGACTTGGGTTATTCTAATGGGAATAAATTGGAATTATTTCTATATAAAATTGAGTTTATGGTGAGGCTGGAGAGGTATAATGTTGTTGACTTGTGTTATTCGTTTTTAATGTATCTTGGGATGAACTGTCATGGTTTAATACTATGAGCCTACAAAAAGTAGCTCTAACCAAGAAAAGAAATATTGATCCATTATTATGATCTTGGAATTATTAGTTTTACAGAATATTAATTTATTAATTTAAATATTTTTAAAATTTAATTTCAATATTTAAATATTTTTAAATTTTATATGGAAATTTTATTTTCAAAGAGATTGAAATAATTTGGAATGGAGTTGTTTTAGTGTGATTTTTTGGACTTTCTGCTGGTGGAATCCAACGGAAAAAATTGAGGTGAAATATTGATTTGTGTTATTTAAACTGGTTTTTTGACTGTATATATGGATTCAACACCCTGAAAAACCTCTAGAGCACTTCGATTGTGCAAGGGTAATATACATCAAGCTTGTGATTTCAATAAATTCATGCCAGATTTGAGAGAAATTAGACTAGAAAACCCACCGTAAAAACTTCCAAAACAACTCAATTTAAAATGATTTCTAATTGAGTTTATGGTGAGACCGCTGAGCTATAATTTGTTCACTTCGGCTATTCTCATGGGATTTTAATGTATCTTGGGATGAACTGTCATGGTTTAATACTCTGAGCCTACAAAAATTAGTTATAAGCAAGAAAAGATATATTGATCAATTATTATTTGATTAATTATTATGTAAAGGAGTTTGTTCCTATTAGTTAGGAGTTGTTAATATCTAGATGTTTCCTAGATTAGTGTGTGGTTGAAATATTCTCTAAACCAAATAATTGTGTGTCCAAACTAGTTTACTTATCTTGAAACAACACTTCACTTCGTGTATATTTGTAATTATATTTGGTCAATGAATAAGGCGTATATTATCAAATTTTATCTTAGTATCAGACCCTATATGAACCTGGGCCAAAGGAAATAAAAAGTAAGTGTGTTTATTAAGAATGTATATGTTTTTCCATCATTTGAATGCTTATTCGTGTTTATAAGAAGGCTACGCATTTGTAGATCTGCAAAAACCACCAGAATGTTGAAAACTGAGATATAGAATACTGAATTGACTGTTATAGAAGGTTGCGTTAAAAAGCCAATCGTCTAGAGAGAGATCATGTCAAGACACATTGGGCCGACTAGTGGGAAAGATCGCAGCAGTGTAGATATTTTGTTGTGTGTTAATTTGTTCCCGTTGAGCAACAAGGAAACAACCAACGTTTCCGATGTGTGAAAGAGCATGCAAGTTGCAGCGTTTGGAGGGCGAAGTGGCGAAGGCAGTCAGTCGAAACCAAGAGGCATACGTGGAGTTTGTTGGTTCAAGAAGTTAATTTAGGAAGAAAGAAATGAAAGTTAAAACTGGATGGAAACCAAAAATAATCATATAAGTGTATCCAATATTTTACTTGATAAAATTTTGACAACATGTCAAAGAAACATCCACCCATTGAATTTGATATTTATATTTATTTAATCAAGAATGATTCTCCATGGAAACTAACTGGTAGTAATCAGTAAGATTTTACCCATAATTAGATTCCTGTTTCGCATTGCAATAGAGTTCCTTCTTTTGTTGGTTGTGCCTGCGTGGTGAGGTTATAAATCTGTCGTGGAGAGTCGGTGGAAAGGTCTTTGGGTCTAGTCTGTTGGTGAAACCCATGAATCAGTGGGATAAGAGTTGTTCTTGCCTGCGTAGAGAAGTGTTGAGAAATTCGTGGATCGAGCACGAGGCGTGGCGCTCAATGATCGAGATCGGATTATGGCGCATTGGTTTTGGCCTGCAATCTGGATCGATGGGAAGCGTTTGATCCCACACGGAAGCATTGGATGCGCTTGCCCAGGTTCCCTATTGATGATTGTTTTACACTTTCCCTGTTGATGACTATTTTACACTTGTAGACAAGGAACCTTTGGTTGTTAGGACATAGTCGATAAGTTCTTGACACTATTTGTGCCGAAGGGAATTACTAACAGAGACCATTCTATCAAGCTTCCACTACTTGATTTGTGGTTTGTGATTTGGTTCCATCGCCAAATGCCAAGAGAGCAAACAGAATTATCCTTGAATGGATAAGCTTCCTGGCCGCGGATCATGTACGGGTCGAATTGTCCAGAACAAAGCGGAACACATGGTGCAGAATTGGTTATTTTCGATGGTGCAAAGAGAAATTGTTTGACACGATGTGGGATTGGATCAGGGTAATGAAGAATGTGGGAATGTTGTCCATGGAAAAATTCTCCTTTGTGTTTGGGATTATGTGCAGGCCGGTAACGTTCAAGAGGAGTGGATTATCTCGGGTCAAGGGAGTCAGAGGGTAGAATAAATTATCAGTAAGTGGTGTGTTTTGTCTCTCCATCCTTTTTAATGAGTAGTGTGAATGAAAAAATCGAGTGGTATTTGTCTATCTGCGTCATGCATGTGAATGAATTTCTGGAGCTGCTAGACCTGTATTACCGCGCAAAATTATAGCGGAATGTTGTCGTCGTTGTATGAATCACCATCCGTAAGATGGAGGTGGGAGAAGCATGAGTTTACTGTTGTACAACACTGTGTTGTGGATGCCAATCGCCTAGAAAGCCCATCATCACTAGAGATCCATTGATAGCCATGGACTTGAGCTGGAGGTGATGTTCCAGATTGTATCCATAATGAGGAGTCTGCGTTGAGATTTGTGAAGCACAGGAAAAATAGTTGCACTGATATTTATTGAGAGCATCGAGGTCTGAGGTGCACTAGTCCTATGCCAGGTTGGAATCGAGTTTTTACTGTTAAAAATCATTAAGGTGAAGCCTAGTGCACAACCTTTGTCTGCACTCTGAAGAAACCGAGAGCAAGAAGGTTGTCTTTGACAGTCTTCCAACAAAGTAGTCCAATCCATTCAAATTTCTATGCCTGTGAAAGTGGTTGGCAACGGTGCCATGGGGACTGCGTTTAATGCGTGACTGTGGGGGATGCACAATCTCTCTCGCCATCTGGTTGAATGCAGACCACACACATAATTGTGGTATTGCTAAAGGAAATTCATCAGTTTCTTTTGGATGCATGTGCCACCAACACTATAACCTGTGTGTCGCTGCGTTCTGTATTGCTCATTGTTGTTGTGTGAAAAACGAGCGACGTCCAGCAAATGGTCAATGTTTCGTCTCGTTGGGCAACTAGTGATGATCGAGATAGAGGGCTACAGCATTGAAGACATGTTTGAGGAGCAACAATGGTTCTAAGAGTCGAGGGAGTGTAATGTTGTTTGTGGAGCATCTGAGAATTGTGTGTGACCGGTGTTGCTGCTGGTAGTGCTTGCAGTTGGGTCTTGGAGAGCCCGTTCTGAAGAGCGGAAAAAATGGCGTGGCTAAAGAATTATTTCGGTGAGGCGCTCTCAGCTAAAGATTAAAATGGTGTGGTTGCAGCCCATTATTTTTGCAGTTGCAGGGCGATCGAAGTATGAGACGCAATGTTTCATACATTGTATATGCATTGACTGTGTGGGGGTTTCGGCCCTAGAAGTGTCTTTCTATGTTGTGATTGAGCCCTCAGACGTGTTGTTGGCATTGAAGGTTGATGTGTAGCCAACGAGTGGACCGAAGAATTCTACATGGTATGAAATGAAGAGTTGTGAAGAGTTCCAATTGTAACCGTCAAATTCGCGTTGAAGAGCTGTCGATCTGTGTGTGGATCTAGCGGAAAGGGTGGCGTTAGCTGTGTCATGTGAGCTAGCATTTTGATGCTGCATGCAAACTGTGTGAGCCTGCGTGTTTGAAGTAAAAAAGAATGTCGATCAGGGTATACGTCTTCCATTTGGTGACACCATCAGTGGCAGAGTGGATGGCGTGAT
Organism: Pinus taeda; assembly: GCA_000404065.3. Classification (NCBI taxonomy): domain Eukaryota; kingdom Viridiplantae; phylum Streptophyta; class Pinopsida; order Pinales; family Pinaceae; genus Pinus; species Pinus taeda. The sequence continues at coordinate 122,343 of APFE030635407.1, forward strand.
CAGTGTTTTAAGTAGATGATGTTATCAGATGATCTGCGGTGGTGTAGTCAGCCTGTGTGGGCACGGTTCAGTTGCAGAACGCTTCGCTTTAGGGTCAACAACAGTCAAAGAAATATTTTGTGGGATTCTACATCCATTGGCTTTTTGCCTCAATTGGTGGGGCAGGTGGAGACTAACAAAATTGTTGCCTAGGTGTGGATTTGAGCAGCGATGGCAGAGTTGTTGTGAGCGTGGAGAAAGAGAGAAATAAATGTTTTCAAATAGTTGTCCAAAATAGGGTAGAGAAAGAGAAATTTGACGTTTTGTTATTTATTTATTTTATGTTTTGATTCTTTTGTTATTTATTTATTTTATGTTTTGGAATCATGGATAAAATTATTGAATCTTATTAACTTTAGCTAATTTGATGCAGGTAAATTTATTTGGTTAGAATTCGGGACTCTAACAAATGATAGGCTAAGTATGGAGTTTCAAGATTTAATTGACAAAGACAAAGATGCCCAAGATGTGAACAATTTCAAAAGATGAGGGAAAGGAGCAGCAATAGCGATTAAAAGATGATGGTCAACCGAGTGAAAGTTTGTGTGAATTAGTGTGAGTTTTTAGCACAAGTTATGGTGTATTATGTGTCACATACATTTATTAGTAAGCAAGTCTAGGATGTTTTGTAGTTGTCTTTATAATGTATGTACTTGATAACTCTAAGAATTGGAGTGTGTAATGTAACCCTGGTGAGGCATGTGTACCTCCATAAAGTTTGTGATAATCTTAAAACCACTTTGTAATTGCAAGTTTGTGGTAAGCCAGAAACCACTATGTAAGTGCAGGTTTGTGGTGAGCCAAAAACCAATTGTAGGTTTGTGGTAAGCAGGAACCCACTTTGCAATGTAGGTTTGTGGTAAGCAGGAACCCACTTTGCAATGTAGGTTTGTGGTAAGCCAAAAACCACATGTAGGTTTGTGGTAAGCGGGAAACCACTTTGCAGTGTAGGTTTGTGGTAAGCCAGAAACCATGTGTGAGAGTGAAGTGGACAGGGCTTCTTGTAGGCATGGTCAGTCGAAAAAACCCTTGGCATGGTTAGGGTGAGCCGAGAAAACCTTGGGCTTGGTTGAGTTGGGTCTGTGGTGAGCCTTGGTGGCTAAATTGTGAGCCTTGGTCGCTGAGTTGAGCCTTAGTGGCTAAGAGCCCTTGTGGGTATGGTTGAGGGTAAGCCGATAAAACCCAGAGCATGGCTATGGTAATCTGAGAAAACACACGATGATGATGATAGAGGGAGAGCCTACAAAAATTAGCTCTGAACAAGGAAAAAAATATTGATCAATTACTCTGAGCAAGAAAAAAAATATTTATCAAATATTATGATCTTGGAACAAGGTAATGGCTCAGTTTGGGTTGCATATAAATTATTAATTTGCTTTTCCAAATACTCCGACCATTAACTCACTGCCCAGAACACGGGAAGAGTCATTCATAAGGAACATAAAAGCATGCCCAACTGTTTGATATTATCCATTCTTTTCTGGTAACTTATAGTTTTTTGTTTTCAATTTTTTTTTTTTTTTTGTGGTGTATTTTTTTTTTTTAATTTTTCCTGGATTGAAAATGGTTTAATTATAATTTTATTTGGATGTGAAATGTCTTACATTTATACTTATATCTTCTTGGAATAAATGATTTTTGAAAGATTCGTTCCATATATATTCAACAATAATATTTAATATTAAAAAAAACACATAATTATGTTACAAAATTTATTATTTTGCTAACAACAATTCTATATCTTGGATTCTGAGAAGATACACCATTATAAAACATAATGGCAGAAGTGGCTGCATAAATTTTAAAGAGAACTTAAGAAGAACCAAGAAGAGATAAAATTAATGGAGAAAATCGAAAAGAGAGGTTGTAACATGATTGTTAATATCAGTACAACTCGCTTACTCACTTTAGTTTCTTGTAGGAATAACCGCTTGAGGAATTACAGTAGGAGATTTCTCAGCAAAGAGTTATTGGAAGAAGGGAGAATGGGCATGATAGTCATGACTTGTCTGAGCATGATACTCTAATTGTTGACAACCTCTTTTTAGCTAATCTTCCTACTTTAGCTTATGACCATAGTGTGATACCAAAACAACAACACAACTTGTTAGTGATTATGTTAAGTTTTTCCTTCATCTTCCATGTCTATGATCATAGATTTTCCTTCATATGCACCTTGAATTATGTAGTTCTCCTAATGTTCCATTACCACTCATGGTATTACATCATTTAAGTTCTTCTATCTTCTTTTTTTCCCAACTATACGCTAAAATTCCCATATGAATTTAACAGTCCCATGAGAAATGAATTTGGTAGCCTAATAAAACTATACCAGTGAAATATTTGCATTCCAATTTTATATATATAACAAATTAATTAAATGAATACTAAGCATATGTGAGTGTAAATTCGAGAAGCATAAATTCGAGAAGCTTAAATTTAGAGCACAAATCCAACTACCATAAAACATGATACTACATTAAAGAAATAGAATTCCTTAATTATCAGGTTTGTAGAGATCTCAAATACGCAGAATAAATCTAAAGCAAACTAGAATTACTTGATGTTGTCGATAAATATAAACTAGAATAAATATAAGAAAGATACTACAATTGATTGGGACTGCTTTAGAAACTACAAAGTAGTGACATGAATATTGATAGATGAAAAATGAGAAAACTTACTATATGCTAATCCAATATTGTCTCACGGACTTTAATCTGCATATAAAACAAGATACATGTATTAACAAGGCAAGCTGCGAGGCAGCAAGTCCCTGCATTGAGTGAGGAAGTTGCGCAAGGTTTCTAGTCTAGTCTGTGCATGAAGTCCGGTCGACGATGCATTGAGTGGGGTAGTTGCGCAAGGTTTCTAGTTTGCGCAACGTTCCAACATCTATAGCAGCTAGCATTCCTGTTTTGACATCATAACCATAAATATAGCAGCTAGCATTCCTGTTTTGACATCATAACCATAAATTAATTGAAGACTCACCATCCTTGTGACTAAAGATAGCCTGAAACATGTTATAGATAGAAAGAAACAAGCTCAAGTTGTGAGAATCAACCTACCTACAACACCGTTTCAAGGTTGTAATACAACTTTGAAATTAAGAAAAGTAGGTTCAATATTCTGATTCATTGAAAACCACATGTGAATAAAGGCAATCAGACTATGGACAAGAAACAAGCTCTTTCTCCCTTGCAGTGACTGAGATTTGATAACCGTGGTTAAAGGAACTCTTACCCCTCACATTGTATGTCAGGGTTCACATGTGTAATCTTCATCAACCATATGAGACGTATGGATGGTTAGTAAGATGTATCATCATAGATTTTTGGGCTTCACTTGCAGATAGTACTTTTACTTGATCTGGATGGTATCTTGGTGAAGGAGAACCAATTCCTCCCTGGTTGGTTATCATGGTCATTGAAGATGGATCAGTCTTTTAGTAGATATGGACTTGGCATGATGATCATAGCACCTTGTCTGAAACATATTAACAGGCTGATTCAAGTGACATGCATCAATTCATTGATTGGGCATAGCAGCAACAAAGGCTCAAGGGTATATTTTCAATTTGATTGAATCTTAACTTTCAGTATAATCCAGTCCTGTAGCAATTGATATAATCTGATCGACCAAGCTAGAGCCTAAATAAAGGATTTGGACATTGATAATTTGGGCTTAGATGTTCATTATGCTTTGGTTTTATAATGAGGCCTCTGTCATGCAGTTTCAAGCATTATAGCCTAGCATACTTTTAGATATGCCCATTGCCACGGAAAATGATTTATCTGTACCTCCCTCTGAGCAATAGTTAGTTCACATCAGCAGACTTTGGAGGAAACTTCCAGCACAGGGGGTTACCAGTTGAATACCAATGTCACACAAGACTATAATCAGATTGATTTCTCCAGCAGCTAGGGGGCTTCTGTGCAGTGCTAGAAGGCATTCATACCAGCAGTGAAACAACTTTGTTTTCATGATGATTTTTCAGTTGTCTCACCCAGCATATTATGCATATTGTTATGGCCTGGGAAGGGCTATCCTTCAAGGATATTTTAATTGTCAAGGCTGCCAAACATCCATGCCTGGATAGTCCAACACACATTAAGAGGTTGAGGATTTTGTGTTTTTCACGATAAATTGAAAGCTAAGTAGAGGGTTCTTTCACAAGCCATGAAACGCATGAAACGCTACAATTACTGCATGTAAAGTCACGTCCTAGGAACCACACAAGTCACAAACGCTTCAACAGATAAGGGGCCTTGTTAGCCCTCAAAATGTGCCTTCATTTTGAGGCATTCTTTTCAATGTGGTGGTGTCATCTTCAGAAATTACAGAGCATTGAAGTCATTCACATTTCCAGCAGCAAGAAGATAATACCCAGTAGCAGCGTTTTGAAGATGAGTTAATCCAATACACACAGTTTGATGGCAAATACTGTTGCAAATCTGCAGAGGACACAATGGATGCCAGAGGAAATAACCCAGGCTTATGAATGAGTAGATCAGTGATCTCTTTATCTCCATGCACTATCATTTTAGGGCCTGAACGTCGAGCATGATGAAGCTAACTCATATCATTATGACAAATTTGTTATCGAACAATAAATCTAGATCATGGTTTGACTCATGGTGTTCAAAAGCCAGTTCCATGAATATATTGACTCTCCTGGCAAGATTCCATGGGAGGAGACCCAGTAACAAGTTACAACCATTCTGAAAAAATTGCTATGCTTGATTATTTTCCGTGTACCTTTTTCACCATCATATAATGAAATAATATGGATTTTCCATAGAAAGTAAAACCTAAATTGAAATGTAAAGTATTGGGAAATGAAGAAAAATAACCATTTGAAAGGGTTTGAAGAGACCAAAGGCAGTAAAAGCCCAGTCAACACAGAAGATTCGTATCACATCAGCATAACTATCTATCCAACAGACATGCATCTGCCGAACAAACCTTACTGGCCAGGGGAGATATGCAAGGAGGATTGAAAAGAAACTATTCTTCTTCCAGCAGAAAAAAGAAACACTAAGAGGGAGTTCACAGTCTAGCCTAATACTGTGGGAGACTCGAGAACATATGTACACACTCACAGTAGCTAGATGCATTGTGAATATGTGATAGAAAGCTCTATAGTAATTAGTTTTCTTTAGTAATACAGAGATTTTATTTGGCATTGGAGTTAAGAGACTAAAGGGGGTTTCCAACTCCTGTTTAGGTAATTTCTTCTGACAGTGACCCCTATTTTTTTGCAAAGGGTATTGTTTGTCTGAAGGATGTCGATGTAGACAACTTTACATGTCATAGTGTTTCACTTCCTTTTTGCGTGCTGTTTTTTATCACACGAGTGACTTACAGCTCCCATGAAAAGTCAGAAGAATTTTCTGATAGCGACTTATAGCTCCCATGGAAAGTCAGAAGAATTTTCCAATTGCAATCCATGAGGCTCAAATGATTAATGGTTCTTTTAAAATGATTATCTCAATTAGAATGCAATTTCAAATTTTTTCTAGTATAGTCCAAATTCAGTCACCAAACTTTGAATATTTCAAAACTCATTCGCAATCTTACGTTATATTTCAATTTAGAACCATCTGAAAACTGCAATTGTGATTTATCTGTTTCAACTTCCAGAGTTCACATTTCCTTTCCCTCCTACTTCCTTATCATGAAAAAATAGAACCTCACAAACAAGCATCGATTTTTCCAAACTTCCCACATCAATTTTTCCCCGTTCATCAAAATACTTTACTCTTTCTTGTCTCATAAGTTATAATAGTTCAAATGAGGCAATAAAATAAAAAATGGTCTTTAAGCTAAGAGAAACTCTACAATCTTCAATTAATGGAGAAAAATAAAAGAGTAACTTTCTTAGCATTTCGGTATTCATAACCCACTCAAGAATATCATAGTATAGTTGCAGTAAAAGCACATCCCCATTTTTTCTTTGAACATAATTTTAGTACTAGAACTCCAGGGAAAATCGTCAAACTCATGTATAACTTTTACGCATTTAACAAGACCAGAATTTAAAAACACTTTGAATCATGCACACCAGTTACTAGAGATACCATACATGACCTTTGTTGAACCCTGTAGACTCATCTACAAGAAGCATGCTAGTTTATGTTGTAGAAACTATGTTGCAAGCTGAAGTATAGCTTTGAAGCAGCAAGTCCCTACCAATAGAGTAGAACAGGGACAAAAGCCGCAAATAGAACAGAACAGGGACAAAAGCCGCAAATAGAACAGAACAATTCACTGTCATGATGTTAAAAGGCAGCGCAAAAGGCTTAACATGTTTTCCTTTGCAGAGATGGAATTCTAAGAAATGTAGTATCTCCAAATATGGCTCATTCACCTACAGGTAGAGAGGAAGCTTAACAAAGAAAATGAAATAATGGAATCAGTAATGATAAGGAACTGATTAATTAAAATTTATTTTTTTAAAGAGAGGGTGAGGTAGACACGTCTTATGCATGCAAGACCATGAGATTCTTTAAATTAAAAATAAAAGTTTCAATGAAAAAAAAAATACAATAACTAAAAAGAAATTACATAAAACAAAAAAATGAAGTTAACTGCCAAGTGGAGTTTGCACGTATCCAAGTGCCCTAACTCCACATGAAATGATTTTCTTTTGAATCATTGTCCTAGAACTTTTTGCTGCTTGTTTTGAATCATCGCGCTAAAACTTTTTGCTACTTAACCGATTGTTAAATGACTGTTAAAACTGCTCATGTTGGGTTTGGATCTTCACCTCGAATATCAGACTCTTCATCTGGCTTCATCTAGCTCTCAGGAATCCTCACGAAATGGGTCTCGCTCTGGAACTATCCGCAAAGCTTCTATTGTTTTCCACATTCACCAATGCAGAATCCTTGGGCATAAGTGGAGGAATGCCAACAATCCCTGGACAAAACTTGAGTAGGGTCATTGTTTAAGGCTGGTCTGATAGACAATACAGGAAGACCGACCTCTTGAACTGATTCTATTGCCTCAAAGGTAAGCATCTTAGTAACTATGGGCTAGTAAGCATACTCAACTAGAAGTTGGCTAAGCATCTGTTAGACCTCTCTATGTTCGTTGTTCACTTGGACCCTCGATAGTTTTGCCTTTATAAGCTTATACCCTAAATTTGTGCATCTATTGCACTGCAAACATTATATATGGTAAAACCTTGAGTGACAAAAGCAAAACTATGACCATGAATAGTTGAAGGAAATATAGCAAAATGTTACATGCCATCAAATAACCAAGGACAATGAATGAAAAATACCTCTATGCCTTCTTTCTCCTCTATGGCTGGAGCACAACCACAATGAATTTCTAAAGGTTGGTGGCTTTGTTAATGTTGATGGCGATGAAATTGTGATTTTAAAATTTAGGTAAACTTTATCTTGCTCTGCTACCTTTATCGGTCATCGCGTTTGCTTTAGTATGCTTATCCGTGCTTGTAGATATGCTCCTTGTGCCTTAATCTCGAGTAGCATAATCTCGGTAACAAAGGTATCTCATCTATATACACCTATAACAAAGTGTTGCAACTTTGCAACTCAACAAAAGCTTGCAAAAGGAGAGACTCACATATGTGTCGAAATTGAAATTGCTGAGAAATAGAGACTCACATGTGTTGAAATCGGTGGTTGCATCTTTGGCATCTGAACAAGCTTTCCTGAAATCCAACATCGCCACACATGCAACATTCTCTTCCCTTCCCTAATTTCTTAGTATTATTTCTGAACAAGCTTTCCTGAAATCCAACATCGCCACACATGCAACATTCTCTTCCCTTCCCTAATTTCTTAGTATTATTTCTAGAACTGCAACATTGGGTTTCATTTGCTTTGAGATCCATACTGCTCGAGTGCCGGCTATTTTTCTCCATGGATGCATGCACTGTTAAGAGGCAGCAGAAGAAATGTTATGTTATAGCATAGTTTGTTTTTTTCAATAGGTCACCGAGGAGCCTCCATGGTCCCAGGTAAAATAAGCAACACCCCACATAGCAAGTCGAATTTTAGATTTCATATTACAAAATCACTACAACAAAAAACTACACACCTCTGGAAAGCAAGACTAGCCCACCCATTTCACTAGCAAGCACTCCTAACATGATGAGTGTATTTTTGCATTCCACTGTTGAATTGTATAATTACAGAACTTCCATCAAAAGTATAATTACAGAACTACCATTGAACACTGTTGAATGGTATAACACAGAACTTCCATTGAATACCAGAAGAAGGCGCGTGCTGACCAGCTAGAAGAGGGTCAGGCCAAAGGTATAAAACAAAAAATAACTTCAAATATATTTTATAATTCTTTTAAAGATGAGTTTTCTAACCTAAAATGATTATCATATGTATTATCTCACCATATTTCAATGTACGTGATAATGTTATGAAAAGCCATATAATATTGAAAAGCAATAAATCAGTCATACATAAAATAATATTATTATTACAGATAGTAACATATGATATATTTTGATAATATAAAGGTATAACACGTGAAACAAGATTTTCTAAGTGATTTATTGATAGAACAACCACGTGTACCGAAATTTCTTCGCCAGATGCCTAACACATTCATTTCTATGTGTCCATAGGATCTTGGCTTGTTCTTCATATAAGCTGTTAGTACAATAGCATAGAAAAGACAATAGCTACAGTCCACGAGCGCTTGCGCATTAAGCGAAATAAAAAAAGCTGGGAGAAGGGGTGGGCTGGGATAAAGACTTGAAATTTCATTACTTATGTGCTTCTTGTTTGCTCGCTAAACAAACATGACTGTGCAATTCATTCATCCCCTCCAGCCATTCATCTTTCGAATCTGCAAAAATTGAATGAAGTCGGGCTCCTGGCAAGGAGTAGTATAAGGTTCATTATAAGCCTTTCATTGGCCTTTCATTGGGTAGTCCACATTGGGTACTTGTGAAGTTGCTAAGGTCTCTGCGAAAGGGAGTGGTGTTGTTAAGAAGCAGCAGAAGAAATGTGTGAAGAGGAACAGGAAGCCGGGTGCAGCGTCAACTAAAAGATGAGCTTATGTTTATGGAGAATGATGAGGCCAGTTTCATTGAGAATAGTCTCAGATTGATTAAGGGGCCGGCCTCGGGGAGTGGTGTTGTTAAGAAGCAGCATAAGAAATGTTCTGCTTTGCTACTGTTAAGAAGCAGTAGAAGAAATGTGTAAAGCGGAACAGGAAGCCGAAATGTGTGAAGAGGAGCAAGAATCTACGTGCAGTATCAGCTAAAAGATGAGCTTATGCTTATGGAGAATGATGAGGCAGCTAAAAGATGAGCTTATGCTTATGGAGAATGATGAGGCTGGTTTCCTTGAGAACAGTCTCAAATTGATTAAGGGGCCAGACTCAGTGGAGAATACACATAAGCATAAGCTAATGGAGCCATAAAATTCAGTACGTACCAGTGACCCCAAAAAAATTTAAGATGTTGTGTTTACGGTTTTGAAATTTTAATTTACAGTTTTAAAATTTTGATGCTTTCAACAATTATGGAAGCTTATAAATGGAAATTGATCATTCTGTAGAAAATTAGAATTCAAAACGTTGTGAATTAATATCCTGAAAAAATGAGATGAGATATATTACATGTAGAAGGTCAAAAAGATTGGTTAGTAATTTCACCTTAAGAAGTAGACCTCGAGATATATTACATGTAGAAGGTCAAAAAGATTGGTTAGTAATTTCACCTTAAGAAGTAGACCTCCATCTTGGAAGCAGACCTACATCTTGGAGAGTGGTTAATCTCACAGGCAGAACATCTTTGATCAGCGCCTTGGAGAGTGGTTAATCTCACAGGCAGAACGACTTTGACCAAAAGTAGACCTGCATCTTGGGCACCATGGGTTAATCTCCTCCCTCAAAGCAGACTTGCATCTTAAGTGCCATGGGTTAATCTCCTCCCTCACAGGGCGAAACAGGTTTGATGAATAGTTCCGGTAAAGACAGTGGAAACAGGTTTGATGAACAGTTCCGATGAAGACCTCAGTTTGCCACTATCCTCGTGCATCACCATGCCACTTGTTATTGTTTTGTTTACATATTAGTTTGCCACTTGTATCCTCATGCATAACCATGCCACTTGTTTTATTTTCTGTATATCTATGAGATCACTGAAAAAAACAATATTAATCTCCAACATCAAATGTTAGAAAATTAATGCTAGCATTAAAACATGTTGTAGAAGTGTCAACTGGAAACATCAACTACAAACAGGGACTAAAAGGAGAACAAACCTATGGTCTAGCTTCTTCAGCCTCGGGAAGAGGCCAAATAAGACCATCAATTGAATGAGATGGGCTAAAAAAATATATAACCTCAAATAAAAGTAAAAACATTCCAAAATGTTACCAAAACTCACGACCAACTAATGTCAAGCTAAACAAATTAATTACTATAGTCCCATGCCATTGCCAAATGGCAGGGACTAATAAGACGGTAGAGGCAAATAATGTTTTCAATGAAATGTGGAAATGAGGCTTGTGCGAAAGGCTGAAAAATCCTTTGACACAGACAAGTCCCATGTACTTAGAAATATATACATCCAAAATTCCAAAGCAGAGTTTGTCACGATGAATTCATGTTTTACCAAGGCATGTCATACCTATTGATTTGAAAAATAAAAAATAAATAGAATGTGAAGTATGTGTGACTAGAAATCTAAAGCATGCCATCTCATTCAACAAATATATTATTGATAAAACAAGAAACTTATGCCATGTTTTAAGGGTTCAACTGTAGTCTACCAATGATCAGTTTCAACATCTTCTTCAACTAGTTAAGAGTCCCTTTTATATATGGAACAAATTTATCCCCAAACAAACTAACGAGAAGAAAAAATGCATAAACCACAACCTTTCATTCATATACCTCACACACAATCAAATTCTACATGGTATGCACAAAGACCCCTAACCCATATTTGTTAGACAGTTTGGATACTATTTTTCATAACAATTAACCTAACTTTGGTTAGCTAATATCATAGGATCTACATGCCTAAAATATTGACTATGAACACTCTCAATATACTACGATATTTTGATCCCCATGAACCACTGGCTTCTTATCTTTATGTCCAACATAGAACATGGATTACAAGAAGATTGAATATTGAAGGGTGCATACTTGGTCACCTAGCACAATACTCCAAATGTTATTAATGTTAGAGTCGGTCTTGTCAGTCCTCCGTCAGAGATCAAAACTCTTTCTGCATTTCATTTTTAGGAGTCTCGCTCCATTCACTCAGCTGCATTCCGCTAGGGGCATCCCATAATCTGATGGAAAGGTCTTGATAGTCTTTTCCCCTCATGTCTGGCACTTGCTGGCTTAGGTCTTTTGTCAATGTTCACTAAAGTCCATGACAGTCAATGTTCGACCTTTTAATGGACAAGAGTCATTTTTAGTCATTAGGTCTAGGGATAAAATAAATTGGTTTTCAAACATGTCCAATAAAGCCATGCAGGCCAGAGGGAGACCCTTACAAAGTTATGATTTAAATATTTTCATCGTCATGTTGACAGATTACGACTGTTCTTAAAAATTTTATTTTGAAGAAAAGTCAAACAGTGTGTCATTTGTGATAATTTCAAAAAAGTCTCCAGTTGATCTCTTCAAGCGCAGTCATGGTTTCCTTGGCCAAATGCCACGTCATGCGACCCCTGCAAAAAGTGCCAATTTTTTTTATCATTTTAGCTAAAAATTCAAAGGGAAAAGTGAAATACAGAGTTGCATTAAATCAAGAAAAAGTGCCAAAATAAAACATTATCAAAGTGGGTTTTGAAGAAACAAAAATTAAAGCCATGACTCCAAATGCCTTTATATAGAATTTCCACAAGAAACATAGTCATTTTGCATACCAAGGTAGAGAGAAACATTGCAAAGTGATTGTGAGAAAGCTAGCACTTGTTTTGGGTGAGTTTCGAGGAGTTTTCAAGGGCACGACGCACAGGCAGAGGAGCGCGGCACACATAGAGAGCGCGGCGCACAGGGCACGACCCCACAGTGGTGAAACTACAAGGGCGCGGCACACACACAGAGTGCGGCCTATTGGGTTTGTTGCACGGCGCACACCCATAAAGGCCCGGTTTGACTCCCAATTTGCAACAAATCACTTTGAATCCCTTCCAATTGACAGGTAGGGTCGACATCTCGGATTGTTCATAGATTTTTGTGAATGTGATGGTGGTCTATGGCCATTTATAGTTGCAATAAAAACTCCTAAACCCTACCACTTGAAATCATCAAAACCATTGTTGCTAGGGTTGCAAACTTGTTGTGTTGATGCCAAGGCTCCTCCTCCCTTTCATTTTTCCCCTTCTTTCCATTTTTCCTTTTCCCCCTATTCCATTTTTCCCATCTTTCCCTACCCTAAAACATTACTAAACCCCTATTCCCTATCCCCTCCATTCATTTGTCAATGTAAAACCCCAAAACCCTACCTTATAAAATCCCCAAACCCTCCTACATATCCCTAAACAAAATTTCCCCCCATAACCCGTAATCCCATCATATTATTCCCCTTCCTAACAATCCTTTTTGCATTGTTCCCCTTGGTGGCAGAGTTCATAACAACACACAGTTTCATACATCATCAAAGGGTAATCCAAGCACAGTCCATACACAACAATCATGGCATTTGAGCATTCATCGGAGTATGAAATGGAAACCCAAAGTGATTCATCCTCGGAAGAACAGGCTCCCCAGAGACATCATAAAAGTGGCAAACATGTTAGGGATGAACCAACCACACTTACAGAATTGCAGGCCTGCCCTCTTGCTATGTCATGTTTCCAGCATTTGTCATGTTTGGAGTTTTGTCAAAAGGTGGCTAGTGTTCGAGTTCATCATGAGTTGGCCCGTATTTTTGTGCTTCACCTACATGGAGATCACTCTATCTTAGCCGGGGTCACCTTCACACTAACACCTGAAACTGTATCGTTAGCAACCGACATACCGAACATTGGAGAACAGTGGCACAAGAAACAGAAGGTTGATCGGCAGCATTATGAGCCATACATTAAGGCCAGTTTCTTGAGGCAGCTCCAAAGAGTCTTTCCATTCCGATATTTGAAAGATGAATATGCTCCACTCATGAAGTTGATCGTGAAATATTTTAGCTGTGAGGGGAGGTTCTCTCATTTATATGCCTATCACATCAGGTTGCTCATGCACTTTACCAGGGTAAGGATGATGAACATCCCATATTTCATTTGCAGGAACATAGAGAGGATGAACACCTTCATGCAGCATAAAACCCCTCAGCAACAACTTAACAGTGTTTATCGTTTTGCTCTTATTAAGATTTTGGTGGCACATCAGCTGGGATTACAAGGCATTACTTGGGATGATTTCATCTCCCGTGACCTCTGCAGCACTTCACAGGGATTATCAGAGGTTGAACATGAGATAGGTGGTCCTTCTCATCAGTATGAGCACCATGAGATTGCTACTATGCCAATATTCATCACCTATCAGAGAGGCAGTAGACATTTGTTTGCAGATGCAAAGCGAGTGTTATCTCCACCCGGGGTGGAAGGGGCCTCGCTTCCGACATCGGCAACACAGGTACAGGACAAGGGCAAGAGGCCCATGCATGACGAGGGGCCATCAGGTGAACGAGAGGCCAACTTCATCCTCATTCATGATGATGATACAGATGCGGAGAGTGCCAAACTTAGGAGGACAATCCAGGAGCAGCAAACGGAGATCCAAGCCTTGTCTCTCAATTTGGAGAGGGCTAAGTGGATTATCAGGTATGTGGAGCAGAGGAACAAACAACTCGAAGACTAGCATGAGATCATGGAGCTGCAAAACATCCGTGAGAATCGCCAAGCTGCCCAACATAGGAGGATTGAGCTCACTCCATTAGAGCAAGAGATAAACAATGACCGAGAGTCTTGGCTCGAGCGGATCAACATCCACCTAGAGAGATTGCTAGAGAAGGCCGATAAGGACAAAACCATATTGAGGTGGATGGTTTATCACTACAGGGCACGGAACATGAGTTCAAAGGCTCGGATAAGGAATTTGAAGGCGAAATTGAGGAGAGCGACAAAAGGACAAAAGAGAAAAAAAGAGAAAGATCGGCTCCAAAATCTTGGCTGAAGCCTCTGTGGCCCAACATAGCACTTCATAGAGGATCTCCAGCCCAAATTTCAAAAACATTGGGACAATTTTGGTCATTTGACAAATTTTTGTGCACAAAACAAGGTTTTTCTCCCTGTGGCGCGGCATTTATGATTGGGAGCTCCAAATCAAGAATGGTTTGCATTTTTAGATTCAGCATGAAAAATCATGACTGCTGGTGCATGGCCAAGAAATTTGGGCAAGTTTTAAGTCCCCAGGAGGTCAAAAACACTCAAAAAATGACCTCTCTGCCCCTATTTTGACACACAGGAAGCAGTCTTGGGAGATTGAAGTTTTGGAGGGGTAAATGAGCACCAAGTTCAGAAATTCCACTTGGGTAGGAAAGTAAACAGGCAGGGCTTTCTAACAAGCACACTTGGGCACAATTTGGACTTCAGCAGGTACCTCAAAATCGCCTCCAAATTGGTGTTGCGCATATAGATTTTGGCGCGGCGCATATAGACCCAAAGGCCAAAATCACTTCCGCTCCGCGACTTTCTCCAAGTGGGCCTGCTCATTTACACTACACTTTTTTTGGCACCTAAGGCAAAGTTTAAAGAGTATTTTCACTAAAGGTTGGCTTCTATCCAAGTGGCAAAGGAAGACGAGCAGTCACTCAAGCCGTTTGTCATTTTTGTAATGCTGCATCTGTCACTAATGGTTGGCTTTCCATTTCCATTTTGTAATGATTTGAAAAACTCCCCAGCCGTGGGTCGTTCCATTCCCCAATGGCAAAGTCTATTTATTGTATGTAAAACCATTTGCAAAGGGTTGGTTGTAATTTCTGGGAGACTGTGGGAGAGAAGCTCAGTTCTTCATTGTATATTTGACAGAGAATTAATGAAAGGTAGCAGCTCTGGTTCATGAGATTCATGTGGTTTGAGTGTAGCAAATGTGTTCTCTTTATGTTTCATATGTATTTCGTTATGTTTCACAGTTCATTCATATTCATTTCCAGTGAAATTTTCTAAGTAAGATAAGGTAGAATTCATGTTTATTGCTCTGCCTGTGGGAAAGTTTCACGTTCTGTGTTCTTCTTCTATTGAAAGGATTCATGTGTGTATGCCCTTTTCACCCTCCTAAACAATCTTTCCATTTCTCATTATTTCAAATTTAATTGCTAGACTTTCCGCCTGTCTTGCCTCACGAAATAATCTGTGCCTTTGTGTTAAATTATCTGCTCATATTGTTCGTTGGTCCCATACATCCTAGAAGCTCAGTCATTTATTAAAAAATTGCCTCTTGTTTCCATATTTATTTACCTAGCCTAAAATCAGTATTCATTTTACGTCATCTCAGACCATATTGTTTATTCTTCACTGAGTGTGACTTGGAGAGAGCCCTCTCCTGTTCTGGTAGGGCTAGCTACCAGACTGAGCGTGGTTTGTGGTTACCCTGAATTTTTCCTTCCTTCAGCCTAAGGCAGATTTAGGCACTAACATAGTGGCGACTCCGCTGGGGAACGAAATTACTCCCCTTACTTCTTGATAATTCTAAGCTTCCGGATGATAAGTTTAGGATTTGATAGGCTGAGTGAGTTGGTCGTGTCCTTTTGATTTTTCTTAATACCACGTTGGCTTCTAAAAGATATACCAGAGCTAATCCAGATCCAGATCCTCCGCACATCTACGAAAATCCCAATTTGATTCCAAGACTTCGTCGTCAAGAGATCTCTATATCTCCCGTGTTCAAATCCCATTCATGTCCTGACATTTTTTAGTATCTTGAAGAGCTATATTTTGATGAGCAGTTTGAAATATCATTGTTCGAGACCAAATCCAAAAGGGCAGTTGACTCTAATATCCCCAATCCACATTTTCTTGTAGACTTGGAAACTGAAAGAGCTAACTGGTCAATTGATAATTACATTGTGGCACAGCCTCAAACTCCAATTGTTAGCCCCCTACAAACTGCGCACACTCCTCCAACACCTCCAAGGCCAAACCCACCAAGAGTGATGGCTGCTCGTTTTGCGCCTCTTGTCCTGCCTCAAGTTTTAGATGATATGCCCGCGGATTATCAAAGCAAAATCCCATTTTTTGATGGCACGCCTAACAACATTACCGCTCAGCAACATGTGGATAGAATGGCATATTTCTGTGAACTTCACGGGATCGATGCGGAAAATGTGGCAATGAGACTCTTTGTACAGACATTTGCAGGTGAAGTGAGGAAATGGTTTAGAGGTTTGCCAGCTGAACGCATCGCTACCTTGGCCGACCTACAAAGACAATTTTTAGGCCGCTCGGAAGTGAAAAGGAATCCTCTCCAAATTCTGTCTGAATATGAGCAAATCAAACGAAACGCTGGTGAGTCTGTCCAAGACTACTGCATTAGATTCAATTCTGTTTATAATGAAATTCCTGATCATCTAAGGCCACCTGTGGGACTAGCCATGGTGAAGTTTCTGGATGGTTTTGATGCTAACATGGCTTATCAATTAAGAGAGAGAGAACCGGCCACAATGGAAGACATGCAGAAGATCACGGTTAGCGTTGAAGCGAATCTGCTGACTAAGAGGGCTAGAGCAAAGGCAGAGAAGAAGGTCACCGTAAAAGAAGAATCTTCCTCGGTAGATCAATTACTCTAGAAGGTAGAGCAGATGCTCGAAAGGGTGAAACTTGACAAACCTGAGCCACAAGTTAGAAATCCTAACTTCCGTGGCCAGCATAGCCACAATATAGAATAAGGCAGAGAGATCAGCGAGCCCAAGAGCAGACAACACAATAGCCAGTACAACCACCTTTGCAGCAAAATTATGTGCATGGACCGAAGTCAGATGAGGACGGGAATATAATAGGTGAAGAAAACCACCTCTTTACTCTTGATGATTTTCCTATTTATATTATTGAGGATGATGAGTATGCAGAAAGCTTGGCTGTACACAAAGATGCAGATTTCATTCTAGCCAATGACACTGTTTTGGAGGAAGAATCAGATGAGTACCAAAGAGGCTATATGAATGCTCTGTCCGCCCAGCAGCAGCGATATTCACTTAGAAACAAAGATGTGCCGGGTAAACCAATTCAGAAGAGGAAGGACGTTGAGGCATCAAAAAATGATTCATCAGTTGCACAAAGGAAAGGAAAGGAGGCGGTTGATCTGGATCGCAGCAAGTCACCATCAGCAGAAAAATCAAATCAGCCAATTGCATCGAAAGAAAAGGAAAGGAAAGAAATCCCAGTCAAAGAGGTAGAAAAGATTCTCGCTTTTAATTTAGAGAATGGAATTTCTAAATTGAAGGTATCCATTCCCTTGACTGAAATAATGAGGAACAATAGTTATAGAAGTCAAGCGTCTAAAATTTTGAATTTTGACCCAATGTCTGACATGGTGAATGTCGAAGATGATCAACCCGAAATGATTTTTGGGCCAGCATCGAATGGTGAGTCTCCTGATAGTGATGTGCCACCTTTTTTATATCAATTTAAGATTGCATGATTTGTGTTACATAATGCCATGTTCGATTCTGGAGCTTCTCACAATCTCATGCCCAAGGCTATCATGGATAAGCTGGGTCTGGACATCACCCGACAATACCGTGATCTCTATTTGTTTGATTCCAGCAGAGTAAGATGTATCGGGCTCATCAAAGACTTGGTTGTGAGTCTAGATCAACTCCCAATGAAGAATGTTTTGATGGATGTTGTTGTAGCAGATATTCCTCCCAGGTTTGGCATGCTTCTTTCCAGGTCTTGGGTAGCGAAATTGAAAGGGACACTACAACTAGATTTCTCCTATGCAATGATTCCGGTGTTTGGCCAAATGAGGAAATTGTATGAGGAACAAAAAATGAAATACATGATTACAAGCAAGGAGAAACCAATAAATCATCCTATTAATTATGTACATATAGATTTAGAGTCTTTCGTTTTGTGTTCTGATAGTTTCAATGATATCGATAGTCAGCTAGTAGAAGCAGATGATATTCCAGAAATAACAGAAAATTTCAGAGGAGTTTTAGAGAAAGAAGGACAAGAACAGCAGAACACCATTGAGTGATCAGCTGAAAGTAATGGACAACAAGCAAACAAAGCACAACAAACAGATTTCCAACACTTGCAATAGGAGGAAGAAGGCTTGTGGACCATGGATTTTGATGGAGCAGTGGGAAATGATGGTGCTGGAATTGGGATTTGGGTACGCAGTCCTTTCTCCACCCCGAACAAAGTGCCTAGTAATGTGCGGGTATGCTCTTACAAGTTAGCTTTTGATTGTTCAAACAATGAAGCTGAGTATGAAGCTCTGATTGTTGGCCTAAAAATTCTAAGAAAGCTGAATGCTAAGAGGATTGCAGTATATGGCGACTCCGAATTGGTGATTAAGTAGGTTAGAGGCGAATATCAAGCAAAGCATCCTTGGATGCGGGCTTACCGCAATGCAGTTCTAGACATCCTAAAATTATTTTCAGAATATACCTTGACATGTGTGCCTCGTATACAAAATAGCATTGTTGATGCTCTCGCTAAGGCAACAAGTAGTTTGAATATCCCAATGAACTCTAGTAATAAATTCGAAATCCAAGTCAAGCATCGTCCGACTGTCCCGGACAATCAAAGATATTGGCAAGTTTTCCAAGATGATGAGGAGATTGATGATTTTCTGCAAAACAAAGGTAAGTTCAAAGAAACCTCAATTGATGTAGAAAATGATGATGGTAAAGATAATGGGAAAGATGATGTGCAGATCCATGAAATGGACGTGTTGCAGCTAAAGAATAACATTATTCCTAAAGGCTTGATACCTTTAGAAGAACTCTTTGATCAAGATGATGTAGCCCGCAAACCAACATTGCAGCGAACAGAGAAGGGTGTGGAAGAAGTCAATGTCGGAACAGCTGCTAATCTTAAAATGGTAAAACTGTCTAAAGTATTGCCATAAAAGATCAAAGACAAATATATTAGTTTGCTGTCTTCATTTGTAGATGTGTTTGCTTGGGACTATTCTGACTTAAAGACATATGATACCAATATAATTCAGCACACTATACCCATTAAGCCCAATCAGAAACCTTTTAGACAAAAGTTGAGAAGGCTAAAGCCAAAGTTGCTGCCATCAATTGAAAAGGAGATAAACAGGTTGTACAAATCAGGAATCATTGTTCCCATCAAATTTTCGGATTGGATCTCTAATTTGGTGCCCGTACGAAAGAAGACAGGTGAGATTCGCTTATGCATTGATTTTAGAAATCTCAATAAAGTTTCGTTGAAAGATAACTATCCACTGCCCAAAATGGACCATATACTTTAGCGAGTAGTGGGAG
>APFE030635408.1:0-23567 GCA_000404065.3 Pinus taeda
AATCATCTTGTCCCACAAGAGAGCGAATCATCTTGTTCCAGTGCGCACCACCAGGGGAGGGTGAGTCACCCTGTGGTCGTATGTTGCTCCAGTAGAACTGCAACCCCCCAGAGCTCCCACAGCTCAATGTATGCAACATGCAGGACCCTTCTTCAAAGGTCTCTCGATGACTCCAAGTCGTTCAGGAAAATCACAAATTTAATCTTTCCTCGGGGCTCTGTCCTATACATCATCACAGTTCGATGGAGCCTCCTTGATCATCAACTTACCATATCCCAGATAAGACAGTATTTGATGTCTATCTGCTGGAGCATTTTCAAATACGAGATTCCTCAATAATCGAGTCCCATCTCTGGTTGTCACAGAGAATCACAGTGGTATTCAACATGTGTACAAATAGCTCACTGAAGAGCTTCAGCAACCAGACTGCCTCACAGAAGGCCATACTATCAGCAACGTATTCTTCCTTGGTGGTGCTCAGAGTCACCAACTTCTGCTTCCTGCTCATCTAGGATATCGAGGCAGATTCCAAAGAGAAACAACACTAGAAAGTGCTCTAGTGATCCTCCATACTGCCTGCCCACTCATCATTCGAATAATCATGTGGTTTCATATTTCCGCCAGTGTATCTCCATCCATGAGCGATTGTGCCCTGAAGATATCTTAGAAGATTCTTGGCACCAATCTAGTGAGGCTCAACCAAATATGAGCTCACCATGCTAACTGCAAGATAGATGTCTGGACAAAGGTTCTCCAAGAACATCAAAGCGAATGAGTTTATGAAACTCAATGGCATTTCCCAAATCTGGTCTGACATCATTACCATATAACTTCTGAAAGTTAGGATCCTCGAGGCAGTCACAAGCTTGCAGCTTATCTTCTCACATTCAGAATCCAACTCCCTCTGTCTCCTATAAATGAGAGAGTCTGCACCTGTTAGACATAGGCGCCAGTATGAGAGGTTTATCATCCACAACCTTTGAGTAATGGTTTGGATCGGTTTCACTCCTAGTGAATCTCAACTGCATTAGACAGCTATCAATCCTCTCATACTACACCCGAGGTGTTTTACTTCAAGCCATAGAGGGCTTTCTTCCACCTGTATACATGAGATTCCCGATCATGAGTCTCAAACTCCTCGGGTTGTTCCAAGCCTGTGGACCTGCTGCATGAGGGGAATGATCCCCTTATAATATTTTCCTTCGGTACATTTCAGACATGTACCTTCATGCTCCTTTTTGAATTCAGGCATCTTAGTCACCATCTGACTCACAGACCTCCGATGCTGAGTCAATGAACATGGTCCCTAGCGGACTTCCTGCAACTTGATACAACCCTGAACTCAAAAACATCTTTGAAAGATCTATTTTCAAACACGTACCTTTCCATCGATAAGTGCCATCCTGTAACCTTTGACTTCCATTTCCGAGATTGACATCAGGTTCTTCTTGCGATCAGGTACATAAAGGAGATTCTGGGGTTTCTTACTTTCGTGGAAGAGTCGACCATTTCCTTGATGACCTGCATTACCAATCATTCCTTTAATCATTGAATATGTCCCAGGAATGATTGTTATCTTCATCAAGATGATGTGTCTCTGCCATTCGGACACTCCTTCGCATAACGGCCGAACTTATTTCAACAAGGCATCTGCCTTTCCTTCCACCCTTAGATCTGAACTTCCCAATGAAGTGATCTTAAGATGGACCATCAGAATCTTCCGCTGCGCCATTCTGATAGCATTCTCTACATTGACTTCACCCTAGGTGAATTATGAGGAACTCATTGATCCTTCTGTCTTGTCCCAACTACCTTTGGTGATGGCTCTTTCATTCTTGCTTGGGCATTGTCTTCACCTCAGCTCTGATACCATGTTAAGATTAGGTATGTTCTATGATAGAGCAATTTATTTAAATTTTCACAGTTAGCAATCACATCAGCATTATGATAAACTGCAGATAGAACATAAATATAAAATGCAGAAGACAAGCCAAGACAAGAGGACACAAGATGTGGCGCAAGCCAGGAACAAACCCCACAATGTGTGGGGAAACCCTTTGATCAAATCTTCTTTTATCTTCAAAGTTCAGCAGAGAAAGAGAGAGAGAGAGAGATAATATTTACAATAGAAGTCAATACTTTGACTTATGATATCTACAGAGATTAGTTGAAGACATATTGCTTCAACTGATTCTCTAAGGTGACTTCTTCACCTATCATAGTGTTGCACCTTGTCCATTTGCTGCACCTTACCGTGAAACACCATCATGCTGCATCATACTATGCTGCCCCTTCTAGTATGAATCATCGTCATCATGTTGCCTATGCATCATCATGCTGCAACACTATAACACTGTCATCAGCCTTAGCTGCTTGCTATGGCTAGCAGCCTAGCAAAGCAGCTAGGCTATAGTTCCACACAATCCCATTATACACAGCATATTAATATTCCTCAGCTATAGATTTTCTTTCATTGCTGTGCATAAGAGTCTCCATGAACTGCGTATGAGTGATTGGAGTCTCTGCTGCCTGATCTACTCCACACGGTAGCATGCTAGATCCACATACATCACGATGGCTATAACCATGACTGCGTTTACTTGATACGCTGCGTCCTCTGCCTTGTGTATAGGACATCACTTTGACTGTCTAAATGAATAGCGTCGCCATGAACTCATGACTGTGGCTACGTTCATTGATTATGGCTTCATGTATTGACCCAATACATAGATTGCCGCTTCATGATCCATACGCTGAATTGCAAGTATGGAGCCATGCGTATATATACATATATTGAACAACGTATAGGTGTCTCTTGTCCATCGTGATGTCTGCCTGAACAGCGTATAGCCGTCTCCACAACCTGCATATATATGTCTGCCTCTCACTGCGTCCGTATAGAGTTTATGAACTGCGAGTACAGCGTTGAGTTTTCACTATGGATACAATGGCTACCCTGCGTGATATATTCTATTGTCATGACTGCGTGTAGAGTATGGTTTCTCGCATACAAGTTTTCAGCGTATGTAAACCTGCGTATATAATCTCTGCATGCTGCGTTGTGTTATTGCCGGTGAATGACTGCAGCTTCATTCCTTATACCTTGCGAATAAAGAACAACATATATATATCGTATGTACAGGTGCTTTCATGGCTGAGTATATGGCATGCGTAAGACTGCGTATATGCGTATCTACTTCCATGAGCAGTGTATCTTGACTGTGTTGATGTGTATCATGACTGCTTTGTGACTACGTTGGTGCGTGTATCCATGAGCAGTGTTTATGACAGTGTTTGATACTTCTTTCATATGCGATGTGGCTTCATTAACTGTGTATACCATATTGTGCGTAGGTATTGTTTTCATTATAGCATATGGACAGCAAGGAGTTACCATACAATGCGTAGATATTGCTTGTATAGGAACTACGTGGATGTCTTCAATGTTAGCGGGATTATGACTGTGGTTCCCTCTATTACAGCTACTCTTGACTGTTCTTTAGAACATCTACAGCTAGGGCATCCAACGTATTCTTTTAGTGTCTTCTCCTTCTCCAAAAACCCAAGACGTGGAGAGGAGGAGTTCACATGAAGAATGTGTCACCAAATAACATCGAATCCTCTTCTATTTATACCAAAAACGAGGATGATGAATAGACACGTCGGTTGGGCTTCTAGAGCCTACATAAGTGCTGGTCGGCTTGATAATAATTACATAAACAAAATAAATTCATATCTCCATAAATACTTATCGGAATCGGATGATCTTTGGATCAATCCTACACCTCTCGACGAGAGGGATCCAATAAAAATATCAGCTGCCATAAATAAGCCGACCCACATAGAGTTTGGCCCTAGATGCCAATTTAACATTTCACGTGTCTTTTATTCATATCTATGGTAACACATCAAATAGAAGCTCGAGGCCTTCACTGCGAGCTTCAACTTCTACTGATAGTCACCTGCACTCTTGCAACATAAAAGTAAGATGGTATTTACAATGGTGATGAATGAATTGACTTACTCTAATGGAAAATAATGCTTCAGATGCCTGCCATTCACTGGTCCACCTGGTAGCTCTTCTCCATTCAAATTGATTAATGGAAATGCATTGTTACCCCTGAAAGCTTCAATCTTAAAAGGCCCTTTCCATAACTTGTTAAATTTACCATGTTTTCCTTTATCCTCATTTTTGAAATCATCTGCCTTAGTCCTTCTATCATAAATCCTTTTAATATTTTCTTGGGTGACTTGGGTTTTATGATAGACTTCCTCCCTTGATTATTGTAACTGAATAGTCTGGTTTATCATACTTTGCATGTCATTGGTCTCCAGCTGAGCTTCTTGCAGAAGTCTTAACACTGGAATTCCCAAAGAAGTTGGGAAAACAGCATCAGTCCCATACACTATCTGGAATGGTGACATTCCAATGGATTTCTTAGTAGTAACTATGTCAGCCCGTAGTACATTGATTAATTTTTTGTTCCATGAATTTTTGTTCTCTAGCGATAATTTCTTGATAATGTTAACCAAACTCTTGTTTGAGGAATCTGCTAACGCATTCCCCTGAGGGTAATAAGCAATAGAGTGCCCTAACTTAATCTAATATTTTTTACAGAAATCTATCATATTTTTGGGGGCAACCAAACCTAGACAGTATATTTCCTACTAGAAATTGGATGATAATAGAGTCAGTGGCTTGTCTAGTGGGAATGACTTTTATCCATTTAGTAAAATAGTCTGTTGTTGTTAAAATCCATTTGTGTTGACCTGAGGAACTAGGGTGAATTTCTCCAACGAAGTCTAAACCAATGTGGAAAAAGTCGAAGTTGGGATTAAATCGGCAAGGGTCCAAAAGTTGAAAAAGTCGTTAAAGTCGGGAGTTTTTCGAAAAAGTCGGCAAAAAGTTGGCAAAATTAAACAGCCAGCCAAAAAAATAAAAAAATCAGGATTTAATCGGCCAGCCAAAAAAATAAAAAAATCGGGATTTAATCGGGATTTATTCCCGACTTTTTCCACACTGGTCTAAACCCCATTGTTGAAAAGGGAATTCGACTAAATTTGGTTTCAAGGGTAGAAGTAGCAACTTTCCTTTACCTTCAAATATTTGGCATTGATGACAAGAGGTGACCTTTTTATGTACATCAGATAACAGGGTTGACCAATAAAAACCAGCTCTAAGGATTTTATTGGTTGTAGATTTCCAGTATAAATGGCCACCATAGTCTCCTTGATGGAACTCCTCCAAGACCCTGTCTGATTCATCTTTCATCAAACAATTTAGTAATATCCCTCCAGCATCTTTCCAATATAAATTCTCATCAAGGATGCAGAATTTCATGGATTTCATTTTAAGGAACCTTGCCTTGGTTTTAGTTAAACTAGGTGGAGCATATAAGTTCTGTAAAACGAAAATTATGTCAGCATACCACGGTGATGTGTTGAAAACTTCTGAGATCGGTGGAGTCGCCTGCTCTTTCTGTTCATCTAATTCTGCAATAAAATTTATGTCTAATACATTATAATTTGACTCTGCCATGAGTTTTGCTAACCCTTGACCCTTGATAAGCTTTGTTGGTCTGATTTCAATATCATATTCCAAAATAGTGGCAATCCATTTGCCCCTTTTGCCCTCTGGATTTGTTTGTGTGAGTATGTCCTTGATAACTGCACTTGGGACAAAAGTAATAATATGTGTGTAAATATAAACCCTGAAATCTTTAAGGGCTTTTACCAATGCAGATGTCTGTTTTTCCATGATATTGAATTTCAGATATGCATCTCTCAATGCTCTGCTGAAAAAGGCAATTGGTTGTTCATGTCCTTCAGCATTCTTCTACAACAACACAGCTGCTATTGTATGATCAGATGCAAAAAAAAATATAATGAAATCTTTTGTAAAATCAGGACTTATTAAAATGGGTGCAGTTGTTAAAGCTTTCTTGACCTTAGTGAAAGAATCCTTTGCATCATTATGCCATTTAATTTCAGTATCCTTCTTTAACATGTCTGTTATTGCTTTTAGGATTTCAGCCAAATTTGGTATAAATCTCTGAAGGAAGTTTATTTTTCCAATAAAGGATTGGACAACTTTCTTGTTCCTAAGGGGATTTATCTTCAATATTCCTTCAACTCTGTTGGGGTCAATTTTTGTGCCATCTTTTGAGATGATGTGTCCTAGCAGTTTTTCCTCTTCTAAGCCAAATAACGTTTTCTTAGGGTTAAGAGAGAGACCAAATTTTCTACATTTTTCGAAAACTCTCCTTAAATGGAGCAAATGTTCCTCATTTGTCTTTGAGAAGAGAGTGATATCATGTAAATAAATGACTATAAACCTACCTAATTCATCTGCAAAGGCAAAATCCATTGCTCTTTGGAATGTAGCCCCAACATTCATTAGACCGAAAGGCATTTTCACATACATGAAAGTGCCCCAGGGTGTCGTAAATTTTGTTTTCTCTTAGTCATCGGGATGTACTAGACCCTAGTTATAACTAGAAAATCCATCTAATAAATAAATTCTTGTTGATCCAACTACCTTCAGCGGGATGTGGTCCATTTTGGGCAAAGGATAGTTATCTTTCAGAGAAGTTTTATTGAGATTTCTAAAATCAATACATAGTCTAATCTCCCCAGTCTTTTTCCTAGTAGGAACTAAGTTTGATACCCATTTTGAAAACCGCAAGGGTACAATGATTTTAGCATCATACAGTTTTTTGACTTCTTTCTCAACTAGGGGCAAAAGCATTGGGTTGATCCTTCTAAGTTTATGTTTGAAAGGTTTGTGGTCCTCCTTTATAGGAATTTTATGTTGTATAATGTTGGTGCCATAGGACTTTAAATCCTCATAACTCCAGGCAAATAAATCCATGAATTCTTTGAAAAGCTCTATATACTTCTGCTTTTCAACAGAGGGCAAAGATTTGAACAATTTAACTATTTTAGGCTTTTCTTTGGTTGTTGTGTTACATTCTTCCACATCAGCTCCAGTAGGTTATATTTTGGTTTTTTAGCCACATCATTCAAGTCAAATAACTCTTCCAGGGGAACTAACCCTCTAGGCAAAACATTATCCTTCAACTGCAAAATTTCTTACTCTTCTTAATCTTTATCCAATTCATTCAATTCTACTTTATTATTTATTTTATGTACATTATTATCTACATCACAATATATGTCTATATTGGCACACTTGAATTCATCCTTTCAATGCAAAAGAATTTCAATATGTTCATCATTACCAAAAACTTGCCAATACCTGATATTATCTGGAACAACAGGTTTGTTTTTAACTTCAACTATGTACTGGTGACTTGGGCGATAAGGCATTTAGCAAGTACTAGCTGAAGTAGCCAGACCATCAACTATGATGTTTTGACCTCTTGAAACTACAGATAACTCATACTCAACAAAGCGTTCAAGGAAATCTAGAACAACATTCCTATAAGCCCTTAACCTTGGATGTTTAGTTGAATATTCCCCTTTGATTTGTTTAATTATGAGTTCAGAATCTCCATGGACTGAAATTCTTTTGGAACCTAATTTTTTCAAAAGTTGCAATCCTAGGATTAAGGCTTCATACTCAGCTATATTATTGCTACATTGAAAATTCAATTTATATGAATGTCCTTCGGCTTCTCTATTTTGTGAATTGAAAACCCACACACCTACTTCTGATCCTTCTTTGCTTACAGCCCCATCAAATTCCATGTTCCATAAAGGCTCATTTTCTTCATCTATTTTACAATGTTTGTTTTGTTTTCTTCCATCTCACACAAATCAGTTTCTAGGTTAGGGAGTTTTCCTTCTATACCTCCATCATTATACAAGATAAAAGAGTCTAGGTCTGAATGGACTGAATACAAGGGATGGTTGTTTGGTCTATCTTGACTACTAACCTAAGTTGCATGAAACGGGGAAACGGGTACGAGTTTCCGAAACGGGAAGCGATACGAAACGCGACCTCCCCAAATTTTGGAAACAGGGAAATGCGAATATATATCTATTATATATATATATATATATATATATATATATATATATATATATATATATATATATATTAAATATTTAAATATATATATATATATATATATGTGCAAACATAAAGCATAAATGATACATTATAATTTATTACACTTAAACATTAAGATTTAATTTACATCACATTTACTCATGAATGATCACATAATGAAAATAAAAAATATCGGAATATCCAAAAGCAACCTTTATTATATATCCAAATCTCAAAATCAGGGTTTATTTATATTAATATATGAGGCTGCAAGTACAATAAAGACTATAAGGCTGCAAGAGAGAGATCCAAATCAGGATTTTCTGCATCCACATCCCATTCTTTAGAAGGACCATTGTTGTATTGGGAGTCTCCTCCTACATAGTCGAACGACCTTAGTGCTCTTGATTAAATACACATTTCATACCCTACTACCCTACATGATCTTGATTATTGGGAGTTTCCCCTGCATAGAGGGCTTGGTTCTCTTGATTAAATACAAGTTCCATACCCTAGCACATGATAAAATCCAACGGAAACATTACAATCCCCTAATCCTGAAATACTGAAAAACAAATAAGTCTGCTGGATTTTGAGTGAGATCTAAAATTCTACTTTCTCCATATGAAATCCAATGAGGGCGAAACCACTCTCGAACATCCTAAGTCATTTCATGGTAATGTTAAAAATTTAAGTAAAAGGATGAAAATGAAAAAGAAAGGAGAATATCACTGTTACTTTAAGAATTTAACATTACCATGAACTGCATATCCCTCAAACTCCCTGATGAATTGCATATCAACACTAGGCCAAAAATTCACTTTTATAACTTTAGACATGCATCTAGAAGCAACAAGAAGTCACTAACATACCCTAAAAGTAAATTAAAAAACCAAAAAAAAAAAAAAAACATTAAAAAAACACAAGTTAATGAGGAAATGTGGGTCGTACGACCTTGAAACGCGTTTCCGGCCATACTGGCCACGTTTCCGTTTCGGGAAACGTGGAAGTACGGCCGAAAACGCATTTCACGGCCGTACCAAACGCGTTTCCGCATTTCGTACCCGTTTCCGTAAGGAAACGGACCTCTATACCACGTTTCCTGCAACATAGCTACTAACCATGTATTTCATTAGGGTTTCTCTGTAAAGTCTCCTAGGTTGACCAAAAACAGGTATGGTAGCATAACTCATATCCATTTGTAGGGTGCCTTGTAGCTTTGCCCCCCATGATCTAGAAAGTAGCATTCCATACTTTGGGGTATGTCTGCCACTATGATATCCATGACTATGCTTCTGGCAGGAATTTGAGCTAGGGTGACACAGAGGTCTTTAATGAGACCAAGGCACCTTACCTTGCTAGAATCGAAAGAATACAAGTCTTTATATGGCTTAGTAATGTCAAGATTCAAATTCTCCATTATGGCTGGAGGCATTAAATTGTTGTGAGGCACCAGAGTTGAGCATGGCATTGTGAAGAATTTTATCCAGAATATTGAGACTGACATAGAAAGGGGGAACATTTCCATCTTGGGGTTTACCTTCTACCTTTGGACCAAACAGCAGTTCAGGCTTGTCATCAGCGAGGTTTACAGTATCTGTTCCTTCTCCTACTTTTAAGGCTTTCATTACTTGTGTCATGTATGCATTCTTATTCATCATTTCAATGAGGAGGACTGAAATTTTAACTTTAGCCAATTCATTTTTTATGCTGAAAGAGGTTTGTGGCTTCTCTATTTCCTTGATGTTCTGATCCTGTTTTTTAAGGTTTTCTCTTTGAGTATCTTCTTTGGATTGACTAGAGGTAGGAACATCTTTAGTTTACTGTTTGACTAGAAGAAGGGATATCAGTCTGAGTTTTCTTTGGTTGATTGTCAACAGTGTTTTTGGAAGGAGCATCAGAGATTTTCTTAGGAGGAGCATCAGGAGTCTTTCTACTCCTGAGGTTATATTGCCTACGTACTTCCATTACGACATTCTGATAACCTTGTTTGTATTCTTCAGATCCTAATGAAATTGTTTCTAGTTATGAAAGTAGAAATTGATCTTGCTCCTCTTTAGTCAAAAAGATATGATCAATTTTTGTCTCCCCAAACAAATTAGTTTGGTTTTCCTCTGAATATTCTTCTAATTCCACTTCTTCTTCGGCATAGTTTTCCTGGAAAGGAGGCCTAAATTGTTGATCATTAGGGCCTCTCTATTCCCCTTGTTTTATCAAAGGCGGGTTTCTCTTGAGATTTTGATTCATGTTTTGAGAATTTGCTTGGTTATCCCTAGGAGGGGTTCTATCAACCACTATCATCCTCTCCATCATTCTTTCCATGGTTTTGACTAGGTTGTCTATTTTTAAGTTTGATGAAGAGCAGGAAGGTTCCTCCTTGATGGTAACCCTTCTTTTAGTTTTAAGCTTGGCTTTTTTGGCTAATAAATTAGCCTCTACTTTGAAAACGTTACTTTGCATTTCATCAAGTGTGGTAGGGTCTCTTTCTCTCAATTGGTAGG
Organism: Pinus taeda; assembly: GCA_000404065.3. Lineage (NCBI taxonomy): Eukaryota > Viridiplantae > Streptophyta > Pinopsida > Pinales > Pinaceae > Pinus > Pinus taeda. The sequence continues at coordinate 10,516 of APFE030635408.1, forward strand.
CCATGTCAACTTCAAATACTTTAGGGAAATGAACGAGGGCTAACCCTAGTGGGGGCTTTATAGCGGCTGCAATGGCATTATAGACTCGATTAAACCTATCACAGTATTCTTCAACAGTTTCATTAGGACCTCTTTTTAGATTTTTATATCCATTTAAAACCTAGAGGGGATTCTTTTTAGTTTCCCATATGTTGAGGAAAGACTGATGAAAGGCAGCAAGATCATTAATGGTAGCTGCTGGTAAAGATTTAAACCATTTTCTTACCTCTCCATTAAGGCTTTGGGCAAAAGGTCTCATCTTCACATCATCTTCATCAACCTCCTGAAGGTCAAAGTAGTCATTCATTTTATCTACATGTTGTGCAGTGATGGCCCCCGTGCCATCAAGCTGAGAAATCCTACTTTGATAGTCTTGAGGCATGTTATGTAATTGGGCAGGTAAAACCACGAGAGCATATCGAGTTACCATGACTAGTATATGGGGATGACCAACAAATGAACTTGTGTGAGGTATAGATGTGGAAGGGATTAAGATAGTTTGTATTACACTTTGTGATGTTGATGGAGTGGTAGTGGAAATTGTTGAGGAGGTGGAACAAGTGGAAACAGGATGCAAAGATTGTGTGATGGGAGAAGAAACAAAGGATGATAGGGATGAAAGTTCAACTGATCGTTGGATGTAGGCTTTGTGGATAGCTTGATCTAGGTTTGTCACTAGGTCTTCTAATTTTTCAAACTACTAGAGAGCTCGTTTGTCAAAGTCTTGGTCTACAGACTGACGTTCTCGTTTGTCAAATTCTTGGTCTACAGATTGACATTCATATATGTATGGTCTCAACACCAACTCATCAATGACAGTTTCAGCTACAAAGCTTTCAGACTTGGTTCTAAACAAACTGTGTTCAAAGGTAGATCAAATTGAATGTCTTCTATGGTAACAAAATTCTCTGGAAAAGAACTAGCTCTTGGCAGAGGGCTGTTACTCCTTGACTTTCAGTCAAGCTTTTCTTCCTTATCAATTTCTCAGGATTATCTAAAAAACTGGAAGGATTCAGATATAGATGGGCTCTACTATGAATTCTTTTACGAGCTAGATCTATATAGTATTTCACACACAATGGCAGTATGTACAAAAATTACAACCTCAAAAACATTTATTTCTGAAAAATAAATCTTAAATGTACTGAAATAAAGCTTTTGAACCAGGAAGAATAAATTTTCACAATAGATATGTTCTTCCCCAGTATGGTCGCTAGGATGTTATCACTCCGTAATTTTTGAGGTTGTTGAGTAAATTACAGAGGTAACCTTAGAACCACTTTGGAAATTGGGAATCCAGCCCTTCCAGTTTCAGAGAGGGATCTCTCTATAATATTTAGCTTTGTTTTACTGATGATATTAGGCTAGTTATCATGTTCAGTTTTGGGTTTTTTGTGTTGTTGGGTTGAGATAGTGGAATTAGGCCATTGGACAATGGAGTCACATGTTTAGATTGATCAAATGCAAAGTTACAAGCTAAACTTACAGGGCAGGGTAGGCAAGTTCATTGGATCCTTTAAGATCTATGGTATGCAGGAGAAGAAAAAGATTCAGCGATCCAATGAAAAGCAAAGCCATTAAGAATTTTGTTTTTAATTTTTAGTAGAAAACATAAAAATTATTCATAAGTCAGATACAGAGTGTACTTTTAAACAAATTATGTTCATACTCTTCTTAGAATAATTTAGATTTCAGAAACATATATGAAAAACAATGGAAACATTTAATAGAGAAAGATGCACTTCACCAATGAAATCGACACAAGAATCCTATAATGCTTCCGATGTATTACTGAAAATCTAATCAATGGTAGCTCTATGAGCTGCTTTACAATACAAGTCTTTTTCTTTAAAACTAATCCCAACACTAATACTTCGATTTTTGAAGTATTTATACAAAAATAATTACAAAATATCTTGATTCAAAAGATCAAGATGGAATCCTATTAATGTCTAAACTGATTACAAAATTAGAACAAAATAATAGAAATCTTCAAACTGCTGAATGTTGGCCCTGTTTTTGAGGAAGACTGTTGGTGACTGGGCCTCAAAATCTACTGCGCTGTTTTGCCTTGTTGTCCAATTACAAATTACTCTAGTAATTTGCACAATTTCTCCCACCTATCTTCACTTGGGATTGAAAACTTAATCAATTTCCTGTAGCTTTCATCCACATCTGTGTATTTCTGAAAGGTTGGCTTGATGACAAATAGGTGTCTGACCTCATGAATGATAAATAAATCAAAATCTAAAGCCTCCATGAATGCCTTCCCTGTGATATGCCCTTTGATCCCGACAAACTTCGATTTGTCTTGGGCAATCCTAATTAATCTGTCCTGGTACTCTGTTAGGTTGATGAGCTTATTCTTTGTATTAATAAACTCTGGCAGACCTTTCCTGTTCAGCACCCGCAACTTCTTGTGGAATCCGTCTATGCTAGTTTCTAAGTTCTGGCATTTTTGATCCAGCTGATTCATGAGAGCCCTTTTGGTATGCATCCTTTTCACCTCCAGGATGGTCTTTGTTCTGCCCTGAATCGCCAGCTTTTGTAGTTCTTCTCTATTCTTGAAATTCAGAAATCTGATGATGGTTGTAGCTTCCCCAGGTTTCCACCCCAAGTCTATTTTAATTTGCTTGATCACCTCTTGGGATTTCTGCACTAACTCCTGCTATTCAAAAATTATCTGTATGGAAGGCCATATTTCTGTGATGGCTTCACCGATTTCTGTCCATATATGTTCTCTGGCTTGGGCTAGAGTTTGACCCATAACTGATTCACTATGCAACTGCTCAATTTTTAGATTTAACTGATGGGTTTTTTGCAACTCTACCACATAAAAATTATCAATTTTCAACTTATGTTCTGACAGTGTCTTATGTTCTGATAATTTCTTAAGTTGAGCTTTTAGCTTAGCAATTTTCTGCTCCTAGATTATTAGACTGTCCATGGCTCTGACCAATTCATTTGTCGAATCTATTGTAGTTGTTGATGTAGATGCAGATGCTCCTGTAGTTGTGGCCGCTGCAATTGGAACAACAGTAAGAGGAACTATGGCCAACTGCTCTGCCTACTCTTTTTCTTCGAGCAGTTTCTCTAACTCTATCTCCATGTCTCTGATCTGGCTGTTTAGCTGGATGACTATCCTGAACATATCCTCTCTCTGCTTCTCCATCTCTCCTAACTCCTTGGCTTACGAATCCTTTGTGGTAGATAGCTTTAATTATTTTCTCAAGGCCGTTATGTCAGCATCCTTTTAATTCAGAAGTTCTTCAGCTGCCTTGATATTTTTGGGATTATATCCCAACTTGTTCACCAAGTCCTCCAGTGACTTGATTCTAGTATCCTTGGCTAAGGATGAAATCTTCTCTAACTTGAGCTGGGACTGGACATTATTTAGGGATCCCTGCAATTTAGAGGCAGACGTGGTAGTCTTAGAGAGTGTGGAATACATCATCTCACTTGTTTGTCTGTGTAGATCCATCTGGTCTATGGGATGAATATGTTGTGCATCAAAATTGAACACAGACTCCTTGTAATCTCCAGGTGACCTTGGAGCTGGTACTTTGGCTTTGAGAAATGCTATCTACATTTTGTCGTTCTCTAAGTCAAATGTCGATACTAATATGTCCTAAGATACAGATGTTTGTTTCCAGAACTGCGTATAAGTGGAGGCTTTTAGCATTTCATTCCTTTGCTTAATTGCCTTATATTTGACAAAAATGTTGGGCTCAGCAGTGTCTTGAGCCAAATTGACTTCCTTTGGTGTCTCTGGAGGATCTCTAGAAGTATATGAAGATGATGATCCTATGAAGATATCCTCCTCTCTGCTAAACACATGAGGACCTATCTTTAATATAGTCTATTGTTCTTCTGTTTCCTGCTGAAAAACAGTGGCAGGGTTGGTTTTTTGCTTCTTTGTATAAACTAGGAAACCTTTTGCTCCTATTTCTATCACCGGGTACGATTCTTCTTGTCTTCCTTTCTTCTCATGTTTCTACTTAGGTATGGGTCCTTGAGTGGTTGTAGTAGAAAGAACCTACTCCTCTGCCTCCTGCAATGTGTTTTCCACCCATTGAGTTTGGTTCGTCACCTAACACGGGGATTCAGGAATCGATGGATACAGGGATTCGAGTGTCGGATACAGACATGTTGACCCCTCAGAACACGACACGTTCGGATACATTATATATTATTTTATTAAAAATAGGTATATATATATATATATTATATATATATATAATATATATATATATATTAAAAATTAGATATTTCTTACACAAATTCTCATTCATGATACAAATTCATCTAGATGTAACTTTTACAAAGTAACATTATGCATACAAAATGACAAATACAATTGTGACATACATGATAAATGATAAATTAGAAATTTATAATACATATTCAATTCATCAATGATCCAATAGGAGAAAGACAAGATAGTAAGATAAAGATATTGTAGTTTTCTCATTAAGCCATCAAAATCAAAATGTGTTACTGTTTACATAGGTAGTGCAATGCCAATGGCAAATAGAAATAGCAAATACAAAACAACTACAAGTATACAAGCCTCAAGGTAGTAGGTAGCTCATGACTCATGAGTCATCAATCCTCATAGTCATCATCAAAATCAGCATCACTGTCCCCATCATCATGGTCATCACTGTTCTCCTCTGCTGCATCCTCCTCCTATGTATCCAAAGTCATCTATGCATCTGCTGGTGTGGAGGACGACCCCTCTATAGTATCAACATCATCAAATCTGACATAATCTAGCACTTACCTGTTGCTTGAATCTCCTTGAAAATGCGCCCACATGCTTTGCTCCTTGCTCCCAAACAAACCCACAACAAACTAAACAAGTGAATGTGCAAATAAAATGGGGAAATACGCTTTTATAACATCGCATGGGTTCTTGATTTCCGGATTCTTGTCCGAAAATCAGGACACATTCCATATTCGAAATGTCCTGATCGGGACACGTTCTAGATTTGAAGTGTCCTGATTAGGACACATTCCAGATTCGAAGTGTCCTGATTGGGACATGTTCCGGATTCAAAGTGTCCCTATCGGACACGAATTCATTCGAATCGTGTTTGATTCGCCGGATTCGAGACACGTAGGGCCTGGGGGACAAATCCGGTTTCATAGCGTACTGCTCGATTTCTGGTCGAGGAATATGTGAATAAGGAGGTGTGGTCTTTTGCTCCACCCTTAGCTTTGAGATCAAGCCAAAAGGGTCATAAGGCTAGGTGAAACTCAATTTAAAGTTCGTTTGCTTCAGCAGCAAATCAGATTCCTTACCAGCTGATCTGGTATTGCAGACAAAAGGTCCCATTTTGGCTTTAATTTGAACTGGGCCTTCTTCTTGGCTGCAACGAAATGTAGATCATCCATTTGAATCATCTGCCGAATGTAATCTAATGAGAAAAGTCTCATGGGCACAAATTTGGGCAATTTGTAGGGTGGTAGCTCACACCCATATATCTGAATTTTTGTGTAGCTCTAGTAAAGATACCAGTCCCTTGTCTTTCCTTGATCACTAAAATGTAGAATCTTTTGAATGTCTTCACCTATTCTAGGCTCCACATCACTATGTAGGAGACGTACCACTGTGTATAAGAACTAGTCCACAAAGTCTGTGAAAGAGAATTCTATGGAATTCCTTCTCACCAAGGATGTCCATTGTATGACTGACTGAGCATTACCTTGCTCATCCATCTTCTGCAAGGTGAAAGGGAATCTGTCTACTTGTTGATAAATAAACATGTACACTAAAACACAGGAGTATTTGAAAGCTCCCTCTATAGAAAATTTGATAAATTGATCATGCACAGCCTCTGCAATAAACTAACTATAATTAAAAATGACTGGTTGCTCACCAGCAATGAAAATTGACAGGAAGCTAACAATGGCCTCATCAACCCACTGGTCAAAATGATAACAAAGAATGTAAGAGATGATGGAAATAATCTGCTTGGTTCCCTCAAGGAACATGGAAGATGAATATGGAGGGTTGGTTTTTGGTAATTGGGCAGCTTCAGGTAGAAAAACTTCGAAGATCTTGGCTCTCTGGGGAAAAGTTAAATTCTTGTAGAGCTTTGTAAGAGGGTTTACTAACAGTGGCTTAGTTGACTCTGGGATTGTTACCAAGAGCATTTGGGCAATGGTTTCAGCTTTGATATTATCAAAACTTCACCATTGTGACTTACGATATCTCTTTGAGAGGGGACATAACTCAATTGGCACTAGGAAATTAACTCAGGGAAAAAATGGGTCTTTGGGAACATCAATTGAGGTAGGGAAGACTCCCACAGATTAATTTCATTGCTTTGGTCAAGGAATTTATGTTTTAACCAACTGTGAAGTTCGTACAAGTCGAATTCATAGTTGGTTTCAGCAATTTTATAATGCAAGTCCAATAAGGGTACATGATCTAAGTCCACAGGTGGGGGCAGCATGGGGTTCTCTTCTGGTTTCTTTCCCTTTTCTTTGGGGAGTTTCATTTTAGGTGGCATGATGAATTTGCTAAGACAAGAAAAGTTCACGGATTACCTAGAGTAGGAAAACGACAGAGGAATGCCAAACTGGGTACCTAATGACAGTTTGAAACAGTAATGGATGGGCAATTTAACTAGTCACTGTTGTGGCTTAGGAATCACTTGTTGTTGATCATACGACACAATGAAAGAAAGAATTTTTATGGTTTCAGAGCGTTTATATAGAGCAATTTACTAATTAATCATGAATTCTTTACCATTAACGACGAGCGGGTCCATTGCACAGGGAATGAAAGGGAGTTAATGCAGTAACAACTTGTTGACATGGCGAGAGGGCTGCCAGGTGGCAGCATCAGATTGGGAGGAATGAGTGATCGAGTTTAGTTTAACAGTCGGGAGTGGTCGCAAGAGTGGGGTCCACGAGGGTGAGGTGGCAAAAAGCGCATGGCAAGTAGGTAGGCTGAGGTAGTAATTATGGTTGGGTCATAGATATGTCGTGGTATGTAGGGTTGATGGAAGGTGGGGACAGGAGGTCGACCTGGTGGGAGGTGAGTGGAAGTGGAAGTGGTGGAAGTCAACAGCGAAAGACTTTTCAAGAGGGGCGCAATAAGAGGAAAGTGAGGGGGGGTGAAAAATGTCGAGAGGATGCCACACAGCAGGAGCTTCGGACCCTCCCATGGAAAAAACGGAGTTGAGCTGAGGGGGCCCAAAAACATTCCCCCCGTCGTTGATCCGAGCAGGGGACGATCTTAGCCGTCCATTTTATTCTAAAGTGCAACCTTCATATAAAATACATATTCCAAACATTATTACAAGTGCATTAAAGCGTGATTAACCCTTACTTAAGGTAAAGTTAATAAAAAACTAATTTTTCCTACAAACTATTTAGAAACAATTCAATGTTGCATTTAAACTAGCAGAGCACATTCTCTACTAATTTTTTCCTATCGATTAATCACAATTAAACCAAATGATTCATTTATTCACTAATCTAACCTATTGTATGTTGGTTTGGGTAGCATCGGATGTGCTCTAGCCAAGAAAATTGTTGGAGAGGCTAAAGCACATGAGATCTCCAAGACCCAGAAATAGTTTGGGCAGATTCTAACCGGTTTGGGAGATATTATAAATAACTAATATTTTTAATGGAGCTCCTAAGTCTAAACTTAGGAAAAATAAAATATTAATGGGTATTAATATAAAATTGGGTTAGAAGGTTCCAGTCAATTCGATTTATGGAGCGGCATTAGCTAAGAAATTCGAACTAGTGGTCTAGAGAGTAGCAGGAAGCAGCGAGTACGGAACAGAGAGTAGGGAACAATACCAGGGGAATAGTGCAGAGGTTGGAGAGGCAGACATAGAGCCTCTCAGGCAAATGCAGAGGCAGCAGACTGCGCAATCACTGGAGGGCCTGCGTGGGCGACGCAGAGAGGCCCAGTACTGACGTAGAGAGGAAGGGGCTGACGCAGAGGGTCTAGGAGCTACACAAAGGTCGGTTAGGCTGACACTTTGACTGGGAGAAGTGCTTTCTCTCTGTTGGGTAAGCAAGTTTGGCACCCAGTTGTACTGAAGAATTGCTGAACAATAAAATCCTCCCCTGCTGCACCAGTTTTCCCACATTGGGTTTTTCCAGGGTTTTGTTGTCCAAAATATCTGTGTCGATGTGTTAATTCTTGTGCATTTGTTTGTTTCTGTATTATGGTGTGATATCTGCACACTGCAGCAGAATTTATTTTAATGTTTACTAAAGGATTTTCATAAATAACTTATTGGGAAAATAAGAAGGTAAAATAAATTAGTTGTTGCAGTGATAGAATTTTCATACGGTATCAGAGACAAAAAGGGAAAATAAATTATGGGTCGAGACCATGATGCAGAGGCATCTATGTCAAGAGACTCTCACAGATTTTCAGAAAATTGCACAAGAGAGAGTGACTTCGATTTCTCTATGTTGGCTTCTAGGCTGGAAGAAGAACTAGCTTGTGTGACTAGTTTTGCGTCATCAGAGGTATGGTATATAGACAGTGGAGCCTCTTGGCATATGATGGGAATCCGGGAATGCTTCTCAGATTATCGGGAGGAGAAGATGAACTTTCAGATCACCATGGGGAACAAGGCAAAGTGTACTCCAGTAGGGAGGGGTACCATGGTTTTTCAAACAGAAACAGGAGAGCGGTTTCGTGCTACCAGTGTGCTGCATGCACCAAGATTGGGGATGAATTTACTTTTCATGCCGCAACTTCAAGGCAAAGGCTATGACGTTTTCTTCATCAAGGAGAAAGTACACCTCAAACACTGGAGCTGGAAAAAGAAAGTGCAGATCGGGATCAAAAGTAACAGGCTGTACAGACTACAACTAGAATCACTAATGGCACTAATAGGCAGTCATGGAGACAAGGATTTGAACGAACTATGGCACAGAAGAATGGGACATTTGCACCATGGGGCTTTGAGAATTCTCAGGAGCACTATAATAGGAGTTTTGGATCTTAGTATGGAACGAGATGATGTATGCAGAGGATGTGCTCTAGGAAAGTCTGCCAAAGCAGCATTTTCTAGAAGTAAAAACAAGGCCAAGAGTGTACTAGGATTGATACACCCAAATATTTGCGGACCCATGTCCACCAAAGTTCTTAGTGGTGTCGAGTACTTCCTCACCTTCATTGATGACCACTCAAGGAAAACTTGGATTTATTTTCTGAAAACCAAGGACGAGGTTTTTTGTCGATTCAAAGAGTTCAAGGCTCTGGTGGTGAATCTGACTAGGAAGAAAATAAAAGTTTTACGCTCAGATAATGGTGGAGAGTATGTCGATAAAGACTTCATTGATTTTTGTGCTAAGGAGGGCATCAGAAGAGAGTGGACAGCTCCTTACAATCTGGAGCATAATGGAGTAGCAGAAAGAAAGAACATGACTATTGTAGAAGAAGCTAGGGTCATGATCTATGATCAGGATATGCCAAAATTCCTATGGACATAAGCATGCAACGCAACAGTCTATGTTCAGAATAGAACTCTTCATCGGGCATTGGGAAAGATTACTCTAGAGAAAGTCTTCACAGGAAAGACGTCTGAAGTTAGTCATTTTAGGATATTTGAGAGCTTAGCATATTGCCCCATACCCAAGGAAAAGAGGAAGAAGCTGGATCAAACTGCAGAGAAAGGATATCTAGTGGGATATAGCGAGAACGCTAAGGCATACAGAATCTCTCTTCCAGGGAGCAAGAAGGTAGTAGTTCGACAAGATGTGAAGTTCATGGAAGACAAGGCTTTAAGAAAATCTCGAGAAATGCCTTCCGAGCAACAGTCAAAAGAGGAAACATTGGTCAAAACCTCTTCAACCAACGGAAGAAAAGAATTCTTCCTCGGGTCAAGAAAAATCACAGGATGAGGAAGAGCTAACAAAAGCACCTGCTGGCAGAGGAAGAAGGAGCTAGTAACTTTGTCAGATTCTGCGAGATGCAGAGGACTTCATCGATGCGCCTAGGAACAATAAGAGGGAGCAAAAAAAGCTAGATAGATATCAGGCATTAGTAGCTCAGGATGGGGAGCCTGCCTGTTTTCAAGAGGCAACTCAACATCAAGTTTGGTTGGATGCGATGGTAGAGGAGTACAACTCCATAATGGTGAATGATGTCTGGGAGGTAGTACTAAGGCCTCAAGATAGATTAGTGGTAGGTTCGAGATGAATCTACAAGATTAAATACAGTGCAGATGACAATGTTGAGAAATACAAAGCCAAGCTTATGGCTAAGGGGTGTGCTCAAAAGGAAGAAATTGACTACGAAGAGACCTTTGCCCCAGTAGCCAAGTATACATCTATTAGAACCATGATGTCTCTTGCAACACAGACGGGGTGGGAGATTCATCAAATGCATGTCAAAATGGAATTTTTGAACGTTGTGATAGAAGAAGAAGTATACATTGAACAACCAAAGGGCTTTGAGACATATGAGAAGAAGTCTCATGTATGCAGATTGAAGAAAACCTTGTATGGGCTAAAACAGGTAGCTAGAGCATGGAATGGGCGAATCAATATCTACTTGCAGAAAATGGGATTTGTGAAGAGTGACACAGATCCAAATCTCTACTATCTAGTTGTAGAGAATGAGCCTCTAATCTTAGTATTATATGTGGATGATCTCTTCTTGATAGGATCATCCAGGCTCATAGGGGATTGCAAGAAGAATCTAGCCACGGAATTCGACATGAAGGATTTGGGACGAATGCATTATTTCCTGGGGTTGGAAGTTTGGCAACAAAAGGGGTAGATCTTCCTTGGGCAAGGGAGATATGCTATAGTAATCCTAAAGAGATTCAGGATGGAGGACTGTAGACCCATGGCTACTCCAATGATAACCAACTGGAAGAAGATTGATGCATCAGAAGACAAAGATGTTGATCCCACCTTATACAGGCAGCTCATAAGGTCCCTGATGTATCTAGTCAATACCAAGCCAAACATTTGCTACGCTGTCAACACCCTCAGTCAGTTCATGGTGGAGCCAAAGAGGACGCACTAGGTAGCAGCGAAACATGTTCTCTGGTATTTACAAGGAACAGTGGATTATGGACTCTTGTACACCAGGGGTAAGGATATCAGATTGGGTGGGTTTACTGATGCAGATTGCGCAGGAAGTTCATTGGATCGGAAAATTACCTCTAGGTATTGTTCCAACATTGGATCAAGAATGACCTCCTGGCGCAGTAGGAAACAAAAATCCGTGGCTCTGAGCTCAGCGAAGCAAAAAATATGGCCACAAGCATAGCTTCGTGTGAGAACATATGGCTTAGAAAACTGCTTGTGAACCTATTCAGAAGAAAGATGCAGGCGACCAGGATCATGTGTGATAGTCAGAGTTGCATCAAGCTCTGTGAGAATCCAATGTTTCGCGATCAATCAAAGCATATTGATATCCGGTATCACTTTGTCAAAGACTGTGTCCAACGAGGAGCTATACAGTTGAGCTACACTCCTATAGGAGAACAGGTGGCACACATCCTTACCAAGGTCCTTGGAAGAACCAAGTTTGATTATTTCAGGGAGAAGTTGGGAACGATAAAGAACCCATTTCAGTAGCAGAAATGGGTATGATGTTGCAATGCAGTAGAAGTCAGTAGTAGCACGATGCAACATGATGAGAAGGAGTTTGCAGTGTAGATGTAGTGCTGAGAAGAAGGACCAGCAGTAGCATGAATGTAGAGGGAATTGCAGTGCAGATGTAGCGTTGGGAAGGTGGACCAGCAGTACCACGGATGCAGAGGGAGCTGCAGTACAGATCTAGCAATGGCAGTGATAGCGCCATGGACAGCAGTACATGATGCAGCAGTGCAGAGGATGTTGGGCAGGGAGGATTAGCATCAGCACAGGTACCGATGTCGTATGATCAAAGTAATGCTCAGTGTGGAGTATTACTAGAGCACAGTCCTTGCGAAGAGGGAGTGTTGATTTGGGGTAGCATCGGATGTGCTCTAGCCATGAAAATTGGTGGAGAGGCTAAAGCACATGAGATCTCCAATACCCAAAAATGGTTTGGATTGATTCTAACCGGTTTGGGAGATATTAAAATAATTAATATTTTTAATGGAGTTCATAAGTCTGAACTTAGGAAAAAAAAATATTAATGGGTATTAATATAAAACTGGGTTAAAAGGTTCCAAAAGTCATGGATCAAGCCAAATTTAATCTTATCCATTGATTAGAGATTTAATCTCGGTCGTTGAAGGACCAACAAAAAAAGTATAACAAAAGGCTTGAGGGTCAGTTAGAGAACACACTGAGGGAGACCAGTCAGTTCGAATTCTGGAGCGGGGTTAGCTGAGAAATTCGAACTAGTGGTCTAGAGAGCTGTAGGAGGCAGTAAGTACGGAACAAAGAGTCGAGAACAACACCAGGGAAACAACGCAGAGGTTGCAGACACAGACGCAAACTATGCAGTCACTGGATGGCTTGCGTGGGTGACGCAGAGAGGCAGGGGCTGACCCATAGGGTCTAGGAGCTACACAGATGTCAGCCAGGCTAATGTTGAGACTAGGAGAAGTGCTTTCTCTTTGTTGGGTAAGCCAGTTTGGCACCCAGTTGTTGATCCAGATTTAAACAGGAATGCAATAGATTACAGAGATAACCATAAATACAAAGATGCGATAACCATAAATAAAGAGATGCAGCGGAAATCACACTTCATTTCATAAATGGAAAATACCGAAATATGCTTACAACCAGAATTGGAAATAAACCAGCTAGGACGATGGTAGCTTATCTCTGAGAAGAGATGTGCGGCTACATGTCTCTGAATTGTTCCGAACTTGTGTTACAATGAGGCTCGAAGGCCTATTTATTATTGAGAAACAATGGGAAACCCTTCACATTCCAAAACCGACCCTTAGAAGATGAAACGCCAAATTGTGGGCCCCGTTTTGGGTAAATTGGTACATCAATTTCCCGGGGTCGTAACTTTGGCATACGATCTCGTTTGACGCGTATGATAGCTCGTTAGAAAGATCTATCCGAGA